>JBBDGP010001359.1:15280000-15423954 GCA_037952835.1 Lithobates septentrionalis
TTGGTTTCATTCCACTTTAGGTACAACAACAACAAGTGACTATTTCACCTCTGAAAGTGCCCAACGGCTAATTGGTCAAATAATGGCCTGGAATAAAGACATTGATGAAATGCGTAATCGGCTGGATCGTATGCAGCAGGAAATGAAGGACATGATTGATGTTTTGGGTCGAATCTAAATGCCCTTTTTTAAACCCCAAAACATCAATCATGTCCTTCATTTCCTGTTTTGCTGACCCCATTCTGGGCCTTCTCTTTCTTGTTTTGGCAGAACATAAATGGCTGTTTAACCTAATGTCAAAAAGGAGGGCTGTTTCTCGTATATACCTCAAAAATCCACAAAAAAATAAAACTTGATTTTCTAAAAAAACACAAATTAAAAAAAAAAAAAAGTGATTTTAACTAACCAAAAAAAAAACCAAAAAAAATTTTTTAAAAAACCCAAAAAATAAAAAAATTGATTTTAAAAAACCAAAAAAAAAAAAAAATTGATTTTAAAAAACCAAAAAAAAAAAAAATTGATTTTAAAAAACCAAAAAAATGAAAATTTGATTTTAAAAAACCAAAAAAAAGAAAAAAAAAACCAATTTTAAAAAAACCAAAAAAAAAAAAAACTTGATTTGCAAAAACCAAAAAAAAAAAAAAAAAAACTTGCTTTTAAAAAAAAAACAAAAAACAAAACTTGATTTTACAAAAAAAAAAAAAAAAAGCCTGTTTGCGAAAATCAAAAAGCCAAAAATATTTTTTTGTGGATTAGGTAGAAATATTTAAATATAATTATATTTTGCTACATTATTAAGATATCATTATATTTTTGTCTATGCACATTTTATACTAAATGCAGAACTGAATGCATAACAACCATTAATAAAAACATCTCCTTATAGGATTTTAAAAAATGTGTGGTTTGTTATTTCAAGGCTCAGTATCAGTTTGGTTATAATTGTAAAAAAGTTGTTTACAGTGGCAATGGAGCTTATTTAGACATTTTTAAAATTCAAATACAGTTGGCACTACAACTGCTCGACCATAACCTAGGAGACAGCCCAAAAGAAAGGCAAGCAATAAATATAATGCCAGATTTCAGCAATAATTTTTTTATTGTAAAAAATTATATATCCTGGCCCATTGCAATGGCCCCCCTACCCATAAAATAATTAACATATTGCTGTCTAACTTGACGGGAACTTTGGGGGGCCAAGCCAGTACGGACAGTATCCAGGCCTGTAAGGTTGGCTTCTATTTGTCCGGCCTCATGCCCAACTGTGCCTATATAATTGGTAGAATGCTTGTTTAAAAAGTTGTGCAGAATGCAGCAGGTTAAAATGATAAAATTAAGTTTGTATTCCGCCAAATTAATGGCTGTTTGAAACAGGCGGAACCGGCTGGCCAGAATTCCAAACGCATTCTCAACCACTCTTCTAGCTCTGGCCAGCCGGTAATTAAAAACCCTCCTCTCCGGGGTGAGGGTTCTTTGGGGGAATGGCCTCATGAGGTTCTTGCTGAGAGCGAAGGCTTCATCCGCAATGAAGACAAAGGGGAGTCCTTCCACGTTATCCTCATCAGGTGGCAATCCCAGGCCACCACTCTGGAGACGCTGGCAGAACTCCGTCTGGGCAAATACTCCTCCATCCGGCCATTCTTCCCCACGTCCACATATAAAAAATCATAGTGTGCCGACACCACCGCCATTAAAACAATACTGTGGAACCCCTTATAATTAAAATAATATGACCCCGAATGGGGTGGTGGCACAATGTGGACATGTTTCCCATCTATAGCCCCTCCACAATTGGGAAAGTCCCAACGGCTGGCAAAATGGGATGCCACAGTCTGCCATTCCTGTGGCGTTGAAGGAAACTGGGGAATCAAACAAGAAAACCAAAATCAATTAATTTGGAAGCTAACATTGCAAGAAAATTAGACAATTAAAAACATTATTCCCCAGCATCAGTATAACATTCAATAATTTAATTCCTCTGGAATAACTAATATGGAAAGGCACACTTATCAGATTGCTCACCCCCTCTGATGGAACATTGATTACATTTTAGGGGGTTGTGAAATCCCTAAAAAAAATTACTTTTAGGACACGCAGGAATTTAGGGACTAAAAAGGCTACAAGACTGCAGTTGTCGCACTCTGCAGGTGCAGTTGCTAACCAGCTTACAGTAAATGAGGTAATGTAAAAAGGCATTCATGTTGCAAGGAGTACACAATCACAGGCAAGGGCAATTAATGAAAACACTTTGAGGCTTGCATATGATTTGATGATGGAAATCAGCAGAGCTTCTGCTCATTTACTAAAGCACTGGAACAAATGCACTTGTAGAGTGCACATGCATTTTGCAAACTGCAACATATATTTGCTTTAGACAAATCAACACCACAGAACATTCAAGCAAATTTTAACGAGGGTGGGGGTGGGGGGGGTTGTGAAATCTAGATAATTGCTCATTAGCAGCACACTATTTGGAGTGAGTTTAGGTGGGGGGGGGGGTTGTGAAATCTAGATAATTGCTCATTAGCAGCACACTATTTGGAGTGAGTTTAGGTGGGGGGGGGGGTTGTGAAATCTAGATAATTGCTCATTAGCAGCACACTATTTGGAGTGAGTTTAGGTGGGGGGGGGGTTGTGAAATCTAGATAATTGCTCATTAGCAGCACACTATTTGGAGTGAGTTTAGGTGGGGGGGGGTTGTGAAATCTAGATAATTGCTCATTAGCAGCACACTATTTGGAGTGAGTTTAGGTGGGGGGGTTGTGAAATCTAGATAATTGCTAATTATAAGCACACTAAATACACTCCAACAAAATACATTCAAAATGAGTAGACTAGGTGGATATGTTCCCATCATTGCATGTTGGGGAGGTTATTGAAGGAAAATATACATGCATGACAAAAAAGAACAGGAAAAAAATGCAGCATGTGTGAGGATAAAAAGGGGACATTCACACTATATTGCAATGATGGTAAGTAGTGTTTGAAGCAAGAAATACATTACATTATCAAAGATTACATAAAAGAACATGTGATGCTAATAAAAGAAAAATATCTTACCTTAATATAGTCCTTCTGCAGGACCTGTATGATGGCAGAACAGGTCTCTGGGATAATGATCCCCAGAGCCTGGGGGGAGATGCCTGTCGAGAACTTAAGGTCCTGCAGGCTTCTCCCTGTGGCCAAATACCGCAAGGTAGCGACCAGCCTCTGCTCCGGAGTGATGGCTTGCCTCATGCAGGTATCCTGCCTGCTGATATAGGGGGTCAGCAAAGCCACCAAACGGTCAAAAACGGGGTCCGTCATCCGGAGAAAGTTCCTGAAATCCTCAGGATTATTCTCACGGATCTCACGGAGCAAAGGCATGTGACAGAACTGGTCACGCTGAAGCAACCAATTCTTGGTCCATGAACTCCTCCTCGCCCTGTTCATGGACTGGTCTTGGTCTGAAGAATAAACTACAGCACCAAACACATACAATGCACGAGCTCGACGACGAGTACGTACAGGTAACATGGCTTCAAAACGGTCGGCTGGTCAGAACGCACTAAACAGAACGCACTGAAGAACAGCAAGGCCTGTGAAGAACGACCTGAAAATCAGGAACGAGCGGCCAATAAAACAAAGATTTCTCAATGCCAACTGACCAAACGCACTGAAAAGCAGATACAAACCTCACAAGCACAGACTGAACAACAGTTAAAACGAACTGAAAAATACGAGTCTCACAAGCGCGAATCGTCTCTCACCAAACTTCTACTAACACGAGATAAACACGAGATTAGCAGAAGGAGCCCAAAGGGTGTCGTACGGGCTATTGAACTTCCGTTTTATAGTCTCGTCGGACTTGGTGTACGTCACCGCGTACTAAGCTGTCGTACTTTTGTGTGGTCGTGTGTGGGCAAGTCCGTTCGTTAGAAAGTAGGCCGCAAGTCCGCCGCAAGTCCACCGAAAGTCTGCCGGAAGTCTGTCGGACAGGCTGTCTGACTTTTGTAGACGAAAAGTACGACCGTGTGTACGCGGCATAAGTGTGTTAAACTATCATGTATTGTCACTGCTTGCAGAGACCAGCTGTCAAAACTCGGCGGTGATGTAGGGGGTGGGCGGGACCAAACAGCTAGCCTATAAAACACAAGCCAACGGCATAGGGGCTGGGCGGGCTGCTCTGTGTATGTGGCTCTGCCCCCTTCCCATCAGCTATCATACACCAGCCAACAGCATAGGGGCTGGGTGGGCCACTCAATGTATGTGGCCCAGCCCCTTTTCTTAAGCAGCCCAATCATTGGCTGGTGTTTGATAGCTGATAGAAAGGGGCAGAGCCACATACATGGAGCGGCGCACCCAGACCCTAGCCCGTTGGCTGGTGCATGATAGCTGTTTGGTCCCGCCCACCCCCGACATCACTGCCGAGTTTTGACAGCTAGTCTCTGCAAGCAGTGACATTACATTATAGTATAACGAACTTAGTGGCTCTTACAAGCCTGGTGATCTGCTCAATGTGAAACTCCCCCTCTCTTCTATCAGAGCCACCTGTCAGTGACAATCAGTGCCAACCAATGCCACCTATCAGTGCCAATCAACGCCACATATCAGTGCTAACCAATGCCACCTATCAGTGTCACCTGTCAGTGCCAATCGGTGCCAACCAACCAACCCAACTAATGCCACCTATCAGTGCCAATCAGTGCCAACCAATGACACCTATCAGTGCCAATCAGTGCCACCTGTCAGTGCCAATCAGTGCCAACGAATGACACCTATCAGTGCCATCTGTCAGTGCCAATCAATGCCATCTATCAGTGCCAATCAGTGCCACCTATCAGTGCCAACCAGTGCCAACCAATGCCGCCTAACAGTGCCAATCAGTGCCCATAGGCACTGCCTATCAGCAACGCCTATCAGTGCCGCCTTTCAGTGCCCACCAATGCTGCCAATCAGTGTTCCCTATCAGTGCCTATCACTGCTGCCTATCAGTGCCAACCAATGCCACCAATCAGTGCCCATGAGTGCTGTCAATCAGTTCCCATCAGTGCTGCCAATCAGTGCACTGAGTGCAAGGATGGCGAGATAACTCAGCAGCCAGGCACATTGTCCATGGGGCACCGGCCTGGGGGGGGGGGGCACAACTGAAATCTGTTGATGTTTATTAATGCCACATACCGATCTTTAGTATAATAGGTAATCACCATGCTACTATTTACAATAAACTACTGGAGGGAAAATAAAAAAGTGTCATTAAAAGGCTTGCCACTAAGCACTGTTATGTGTTCCCACACCACAAAAAGAAAAGCGCAATGCTAACTTACTAATCAACTTAACAATAATGGTGAAACCCACTAATGTATGGAAATCTCAATAAACTTCAATATTACCACAATACCGGTCTCTGTGATATGTAATGTCACATATAATACACATCAAACTGAAAAAAGACATAAATTAAACGTAGCAGGGGTGGTGGAAACCCCTCCTATAGATATTTGCCATACAGATTAACTTCAAGTGCAGTGATATGTGATTTCACATGTAATACACATCAAAATGAGAATAAGACATTTTTTGAAAACTTAGCAGGAATGGGGGAGACTTGCAATACAAATTAACTTCAAGTGCAACAACTTTTTAGTTGGGAGGTTCCCACCATTACAGCAATTTGGAATTTTTACTTTTTAGATTGTTACACTTGATTCTATATGTTTTAGTTATTATTATAATGTGAATTTTTGCACTTGAAGTTAATTTTCTGCCACCCTTGCTAAGTCCATGTCTTTATGGACCTTGCTTTGTGCACTGGTGCGCAGTCATGTTGGAACAGGAAGGTGCCATCCTCAAACTGTTCCCACAAAGTTGGGAGCATGAATTTGTCCAAAATGTCTTGGTATACTGACACCTTAAGAGTTCCCTTCAATGGAACTAAGGGGCTAAGCCCAACCCCTGAAAAACAACCCCACACCATAATCCTCCCTCCACCAAATGATTTGGACCAGTGAACAAAGCATCGTCCATAAAGACATGGATGAGTTTGGGGTAGAGGAACTTGACTGGCCTTCACATTAGAGTAGAGACTGCGAGCCAGGCCTTCCCATCCAACATCAGTGTCTGATCTCACAAATGCGCTTCTGGAAGAATGGTCGAACATTCCCACAGACACACTCCTAAACCTTGTGGACAGCCTTCCCAGACGAGTTGAAGCTGTTATAGCTGCAAAGGGGGAGCCAACTCAATATTAAACCCTACGGACTAAGACTGGGATGCTATTAAAGTTCATGTGTGTGTAAAGGCAGGTGTCCCAATACTTTTAGTAATATAGTGTACACACATGCATGTGAGTTTAAGCTTTTGGATGCACACCCTAATGCAAAAGGCTGCGCACACCTATGATTAACACATTAGTTTAAAATATCTTTCAATTACTTTTCAAATGTATAAATAGCAGTCAACCATTCTGTAAATTCAACAATAAGTGTATATAACAAAAAAAAAATGAAAACTGAACTTCATGAAAATGGCTAAATACACAGTTGAAATCTCCTCAAAGTAAGAGGAATCCCCTTGATAGAAGTCTCTGAAACAAGTGTTCCCCCTGAAAAATTTCCATTGTTTCTGTTTTGTTAACAACTTAAAATATTCTTTCTTTGGAACATTTGTTTGATTTTTTTTTTATGATTAATGGAGTCAAATTCACTGTTAATTTTGATGTCTTATTTCAATTTAGTTTTAGATTTAGTCATAGTCTTTTGACTAAAATGCCATTTTAGTTTTAGTCGTATTTTAGTCAACTAAAATCTCCAGTACATTTTAGTCTACTAAATTCTCCAGTACCCACCTGAACTTTTGCCTTTTCTTGGAGCTCCGCCTGTCTGTTGAAGCCCCCTCACTCTATCAGCAAGCTGTAATGGCTGAGAAACGTAGGCTCCCTCTGTCTGCCTGTGAGTTCTAGAATAACAACAGCCTCTCCAAAAATAAATTGAAAATAAAATAAAATAGTATGTGGCGCTAACTGACATAAAATAAACAAAGAAGGATGGAGGACAACCAAACTGTCAACAACTGGCAAAAATGTAACGCAACAATGAGAGTTAACTCATTAAATATGGCAAATCTTCAATAAAGTCAATATAATGACAAGAAACAGTATATGGCAAGATGGAGGAATAATCTCTTGAAACTGTCAGCAACTGTCAGAAATGTGTTGCCACAATATAATCACTATTTGTTGCAAATCTTCAGTGAAAAAAAGGGGGGTGCCAACATTATAGTGCTTAGCAATAATTTTATTTTCAATATATTTTTGGCTGTGTGGGAACACTTACATATTTTGGCGGCTTCTTACATTCGTTTTATTTATTATTATTTGTAGTATACTTTGGTTTTGCGCATTGGTTTACCCTCCTTTTTTACCAGCCTCTCCAAACCACCCAGTTCTCTGCCCTGTGCACTCCCTCACTCAGATTTTTCATGTTTGTCCCTTTGGAAACTTTCGTATGAAAGCTGTGTACTACGATCATTTCAAAAGCGGTATTTTTGTATGATTTTCTGATTGTGTCTACAGCCCTTAACACATCTCGCTTCTCCCCCAAGCCCCCCCACCCCCATTTTTACTTGGTAATTTTGTGAAAAACACACTTAGGCTCGATTCACACTAATGCATTTTTAATGCATTTTGCAGAAATGCAGGGAAAGTTTATAACATGGGTTCCTATGGAACATGTTCACATCAATGCATTTTGTGCCTCTGCGTTTTTGGAAAGGGTCAGGGACTTTTTTCCGCAAAATGTAGCATTTTGCATGTAATAGACTTCAATGGACCTGCATCCAAAATGCAAGTACCATGTTTTTACAGCGATTTTGCGGCAGTTTGCTGTTTTTATTATTTAGCTGTACATTCACTATATATAACTGGTTGCTAAGGAGGGGGCCGGGAAGCCGGCCGCCGCGTCCTTGACAACCGATGAGTCATCAGCTGTCAGCGGGCTTCCCCGCTGAATGTAAAAAAAAGAATTGGCAGCTAAAAAAAAATCATGAAAAAAAACAGCCTGGGGTCCCCCTCCAGGTCCATACCAGGCCCTTGGGTCTAGTATGGATTTGGAGGGGACCCACCACGCCATTTTTTTTTTTAAATGGTGTGGGGTCCCCCCCAAAATCCATACCAGACCCTTAGCTGAGCATGAAGCCTGGCAGGTCAGAGCGAGCACCCCCCCTCCTGAACCATACCAGGCCGCATGCCCTCAACATGGTGGGGTGGATGCTTTGGGGCAGGAGGGGCTCTGAGCCCCCCACCCCAAAGCACTTTGCCCCTATGTTGATGGGGACAAGGGCCTCTTCCCGACAACCCAAGGGGGCCCCCAGATCCCAGCTTTCCCCTAGGTGAATGAGTATGGGATACATTGTACCTCTACCCATTCACCAAAAAAAAGTAGCGTAGTGCGAAAAATACAGTAGACAGTTTTTGACAAGCTTTTAATAAAAATATCTTCTTCTTCCCTGCTTCTTCCTCCATCTCTCCGCATCTTCCTCCTCCGGGCTTCTCCTTCTCCCGCTTCTTTTTCTTCCGCTCTTCTTCTTTCTCCTGTCTTCTTTATCCAGTGTTCTTCTTCCTCTGCCACCGCCGACCCTCCTCAGATGCTGCGTCCGGCACCTGCCGACGATCCTCCTTCAATGCTGCCTCCCGCTGATCTGTCCGCACCGATGTCAAGCATGTCTTAGATAACAATGGGGGCATGGCCATCGGATGACGACACGGATAGATCAGCAGGATGCAGCATCGGAGGAGGGTCGTTTGCGGGAGCAGGACGTAGCATCGGAGGAGGGTCGTCGACAGCAGAGGAAGAAGAACACTGGACAAAGAAGACAGGAGAAAGAAGAAGAGCGAAAGAAGAAGAAGCGGGAGAAGGAGAAGCATGGAGGAGGAAGATATGGGAGAAGATGGAGGAAGATACAGGGAAGAAGATATTTTTTAATGAAAGACTAGTCAAAAACTGTCTGCTGGATTTTTTCACACTACACTACTTTTTTTTTGGTGAATGGGTAGGGGTACATACTCATTCACATAGGGGGAGGCCAGGATCTGGGGGCCCCCTTGTTAAAGGGGGCTTCCAGATTCTGATAATCCCCCCATCTGCAGACCCCGACAACCATCTGGCAAGGGTTTTCCTGGAAGAGGCGCTTGTCCCCATCAACATGGGGGCAAGGTGCTTTGGGGTGGGGGGCGTACCCCCCCATGTTGAGGGCCTGGTATGGTTCAGGAGGGGGGGGCCTGGGGCATGTCAGTCTGCATGCTCGGATAAGGGTCTGGTATGGATTTTTGGGGAATACCACGCCATTTAAAAAAAAAAATTGGCATGGGGGCTCCCCTCCGAATTTATACTAGACCCAAGAGTCTGGTATGGACCTGGGGGGGGTCCCTCACGCTGTTTTTTTTCACAATTTTTTTTAAGCGGACAATTCTTTCTTTTACATTCATTGGGGAAGCCCGCTTCCAGCTTCCTGGCCCCCTCCTTAGCAACTAGCTATATACAGTGTAAAAAAAAAAAACGCTACAAAATCGTGGTAAAATCACGGTAAAAACGTGTGTCCAAAAATGCTGCAAGAACCGCAAAAAGCACTGCAGAAACGCTCAAAAGCAACATTCATAGATGTGAATCGAGCCTTATTGTCCTCAGGTGGCTACGCTCACTTCTTTATTGTATCTATGGAGGGAGCTATGGTTTTCACCCAGATTGCTCACCCAATTTTAACTGAAAACACATCTTCCTTCTTTCGTGAGCAAGGGGAGGGGGTGTTGTAGTTTATGAAAAAACATGCTTAGAAGGATGAGAACATGTTTTTCACAATTTAGCCTGCAGTTTCCCTGCTTGTATAATTCTTACCTCCTTCCTTCAGTGTTTCTCCTAGCCCCCAATTTCTTTATTCCTTTCACATGTGTTGTTGGCTTCTGCGCTCATCTATGGGCGTCGCTTGCTGTTCTGTGGGTTTACATTTCCTTTTCCTTTCATCACTTCCTGGTCTGTCACCCAGTTTGCTTCCCTATATATACACATGCTCAGTGCAGCCTGCAATGCCTGTGCAACTTCACAGTTCTCAGAGCTCCTGTTTCCAAACTAGTACATGTATACTGTGTCATACTTCCTGTGTACTGACCCCGGCTTCATCTACTGTTTGTGCTTGCTTGCCACCCATCCTGGCTTTGGCTTACTCTCTAGAATTTCCTTCTGTCTTCTGCAGTCTCACACTGCACACGCTAGTGGTCTCCTATTCCTCAGCTGGACGTACCTTGGGGCCGCAATCTGCTCTAAGCTTGCTGTAAATCCATCCCCACAATCAGGGGTCCTGGTAAAGAAGCAGGCTGGGGCTTAGACTCTGTGCCCTGGGGAACTCAAAGTTGGCGATCTACAAGTGCTCACTAACACAGACACCTGACAGGGACACTGCATTTTTGGCAAGATCAAAAGGCATTTTCTGTACTTTCGTAAAAATGTTCTTAGCTTCAAAAATGAAATGTGGCCAATGCATCTAAGAACTGCCAAGCTGCAATGTGTTAAATTTTTGCTCTTGGGTTTAGATGTCCTTTAGGTGCAAGTAAAAGATACAAGTTGATTAGTATGCTGAATTTTTTTTTTTTTTTTCTAGATTCTTTTTATTAAATAACATTTTTTTTTCCGTTTAAAACAATACAAACATACACATAATATGCAGGTTAAAGCATAAATACTACATAAAAACCCACAAAAAAAAGGAACCCCAAACACAGCACCCCCCACCCGCCCAACACATTTGGAACATAAAACATACAGACAAAATAATAAAAAATGAATGCTTACTAAATAAAATGGACTAAATATATGAAGTACTCCTCTTAATGAAAAGTATATATATGTATATATAGTCACATACAGCATCTCACAAAAGTCAGTACACCCCTCTTACATGTTTTTAAATATTTTATTATATCTTTTCATGTGACAACACTGAAGAAATTACACTTTGCTACAATGTAAAGTAGTGAGTGTACAGCTTGTATAACAGTGTAAATTTGCTGTCCTCTCAAAAGAACTCAACACACAGCCATTAATGTTTAAACTGCTGGCAACAAAAGTGAGTACGCCCCTAAGTGAAAATGTCCAAGTTGGGCCCAATTAGCCCTTTTCGCTCCCCAGTGGCATGTAACTCGTCAGTGTTACAAGGTCTCAGGTGTGAATAGGGAGCAGGTGTGTTAAATTTAGTGTTATTGCTCTCACTCTCTCATACTGGTCACTGAAAGTTTAACATGGCACATCATGGCAAAGAACTCTCTGAGGATCTGAAAAAAAGAATTGTTACTCTACATAAAGATGGCCTAGGCTATAAGAAGATTGCCAAGACCCTGAAACTAAGCTGCAGCATGGTGGCCAAGACCATAAAGTGGTTTAACATTACAGGTTCCACTCAGAACAGGCCTCGCCATGGTCGACTAAAGGAGTTGAGTGCACGTACTCAGCATCATATCCAGAGGTTGCCTGGATAGAGGTATGAGTGCTGCCAGCATTGCCAGGTCTGCATGGCTGTCGTCCCAGAAGGAAGTCTCTTCTAAAGATGATGGACAAGAAAGCCCGCAAAGATAAGAGATAAATAAAGTGCTAAACAGTACAAATAACTAAATAATAAACCTTCAAGTACTAATGAGTAAAATTATCAAATAATAAATAGATAATAAAAATGGTGGTTAAAAATAAGTGCAAAAAATGCAAAATAAGGTGACTGTAGTGAATAAATACAAAACTTTCACGTGCTGATGTGAAAACATAAACAATGCATGAATGATTCAACAGTAGTCCATATATTAAAAAAGGAAAGTGCCAAAGATGCAGATGAATCACAGACTGGAAGTACTGAAATCTTCGAACCATATAAAGGTGCAAGGTGCAAAACCAAAAGTGCTATCTAGCATCAATAGGTGGCGCTGTGACTTCAGTGCTGTAAATCTTTGGTGTAAATGACACCCGTAGGTGTACTAACTTCTTACCCTACTGTTGTAAGGTAAGCAGCCTTCAGATGAAGTCACGTGACAGTGACGACACGCGTAGGACATACGGACAATGGAAGTGACGTCCTGGCTGCGAGCTCGATGCTCGTTTGTACACTGTGCATGCTTTATACATTTATTGTGAGTACCTGACTTTCTTTTGATTGTATGTAATAAACGCTCGATTCAAAAGCATACTACACTATATAGGCTCCTTGTTTTCTTCTGAATCCCTCCGGTTTATGCCCATTTTTTGATGCATTTGAGCGGTTTTTGGTTACTGATCTGGTCCTGAGAGAGAGGCATCTAGAGGAAGTACCATTCAGGCTCTGCACACATTGGAACCCCCCCATTAAGAACGCACAGGAGACCCCTTCCCTTTGAGTGATCATCTACCCCCTCTGTTTAATCTGAAGGCTGCTTACCTTACAACAGTAAGGTAAGAAGTTAGTACACCTACGGGTGTCATTTATACCGAAGATTCACAGCACTAAAGTCACAGTGCCACCTATTGATTTATGTTTACACATCAGCACTTGAAAGTTCTATATTTATTCACTACAGTCACCTTATTTTGCATTTTTTGCACTTATTTTTAATCACCATTTTTTTATCTATTTATTATTTGATCATTTTACTCATTAGTACTTGAGGGTTTATTATTTAGTTATTTGTACTGTTTAGCACTTTATTCATCCACTTTGGAGCGCAACACCATTTATTGATTTTTCTATGTTAAGTCTATGTTTTTGCCTTCTTTGAGCCCAAAAAGTCCAACTTTCAAGGGGAGTTTCTCCTCTATATTGTACTAGGGATGTGGCCTTTATCAAGCAGACTCCAAACCTCTCTAATTCGAACATTTTAAGGTGTATTCACTTTTGTTTCCAGCAGCTTAGACATTAATGGCTGTGTGTTGAGTTATTTTGAGGGAACAGACAATTTATACTGTTATACAAGCTGTACACTCACTACTTTACATTGTAGCAAAGTGTCATTTCTTCAGTGTTTTCAAATGAAAAGATATAATAAAATATTTACAAACATGTGAGGGGTGTACTCACTTTTTGTGAGATTCTGTATAGCCATTTAAATATACAGCACTACTTATAGTGCAGATTGATCTATATAAATACCTGGGACATGAACTCAAGCCATTGTGACCAAATAGCTTCCAACTTGTACCAACCACCTCTGCCCAATATCTCTGGAGTTTGGGACACCGCCACAAGAGATGTATTAGAGTAACTGTGTTACCACACCTAGCACAGGTTGGCGCAGATCTCAGGCCTATGGCGTGCAAAAAATTCGGGAGTATACCCTATGAAGGATAAAAATCTGAGATAGTCTTTGTGATGGGGAGAGAGAAGCAAAAGGCAGAGAACGAAGGATGTTCTCCCAAACCTCTTCAGGGATAGGGCCAATATTTTGTTCCCACCCAGCCCTAGAGCAAATGGGAAAATTCAATAAGAACTTATCTAACAGCGCCATATATGTCACAGAGGTAAGACCCTTAGTTAACTTTGCTTGTACCTTCCTGCCCAGTGCAGGGGTGAAAGGAAAAAGTACCTCAACAGAAGAAAATTGAATGCGTAATGCAGGGGTCAGCAACCTTTTTCCACTTAAGGGCCAGATTCAATGTACATAAATGCATGGAGAGTCGCATTCACCTGCTAATAAATGAAGATACTAATAATCCTAACATAGTAATAATAACACTACAGCTTTACCTCACTTTAAGGTGCTTCACTAATACAAAGCCAGGACGGGAGGGAGGGAGAGGTGGCTGTGGACGGGTGGGGTAGAGTGGTGGCTGTGGATGGGGGGTTCGGAGGTGGCTGTGGATAGGGGGGTACAGTGGTGGCTGTGGGCAGGAAGGGATACAGAGGTGACTGTGTTCGGAGGGGGATACAGAGGTGGCTGTGGACAGGGGGGGTAGAGAGGTGGCTGTGGACTGGGGGGTACAGTGGTGGCTGTGGACAGGGGGGATACAGAGGTGGCTGTGGACGGGGGAATACAGAGGTGGCTGTGAACGGGGGGATACAGAGGTGGCTGTGAACGGGGGGTACAGTGGTGGCTGTGGACAGGGAGGGATACAGAGGTGGCTGTGAACAGTGGGGTACAGTGGTGGCTGTGGACAGGGGGGATACAGAGTTGGCTGCGGACGGGGGGTACAGAGGTGGCTGTGGAGGGGGGGGATACAGAAGTGGCTGGGGATTGAGGGGTACAGAGGTGGCTGTGGACAGGGGGATACAGAGGTGTCTGTGAATGGGGAGGGGGATAAGCAGGTGGCTGTGGACTGGGAGGGTACAGAGGTGGCTGTGCACAGGGGGAATACAGAGGTAGCTGTGGATGGGGAGATGCAGAGGTGGCTGTGGATGGGGGGCAGAGGTAGCTGTGGACAGGTAGGAAGGGGGTACAGGGCTGGCTGTGGACAGGGGGTACAGAGATGACTGTGCACAGGGGGGATACAGATGTGGCTGTGGACAGGGGGAGGTACAGAGGTGGCTTTGGACAGGGGGGATATAGAGGTGGCTGTGAACAGGGGGGATACAGAGGTGGCTGTGGACAGGGGGAGGTACAGAGGTGGCTGTGGACAGGGGGAGGTACAGAGGTGGCTGTGGACAGGGGGGATACAGAGGTGGCTGTGGACAGGGGGAGGTACAGAGGTGGCTGTGGACAGGGGGGATACAGAGGTGGCTGTGGACAGGGGGGATACAGAGGTGACTGTAGACAGGGGGGGGGTACAGTGGTGGATGTGGACAGGGGGATAAAGAGGTGGTTGTGGACAGGGGGGTACAGCGGTGGCTGTGGACAGGGGGTACAGAGGTGGCTGTGGACGGGGGGATAGAGAGGTTGCTGTGGACGGACGGAGGGATACAGAGGTGGCTGTGGACGGAGGGAGGGATACAGAGGTGGCTGTAGACAGGGGGGTACAGAGGTGGCTTTGGACAAGGGGGTACAGTGGTGGCTATGGGCAGGGGGAAGTACAGAGGTGGCTGTGGACAGTAGGGATACAGAAGTGGCTGTGGACAGGGGGGTACAAAGGTGGCTGTGGACAGGGGGTACAGAGATGGCTGTGGATGGGGGGATACAGAGGTGGCTGTGGACAGGGAGAGGTTCAGAGGTAGGGGGGTACAGAGGTGGCTGTGGACAGGGGGAGGAACAGAGGTGGCTGTGGACAGGGGGGTACAGAGGTGGCTGTGGATGGGGGGTACAGAGGTGGCTGTGGAAGGGGGGATACAGAGGTGTCTGGGACAGAGGGGTACACGGGTGGCTGTGGACAGGGGATACAGAGGTGGCTGTGGACAGGGGGGGTACAGAGGTGGCTGTGGACAGCGGGAAGTACAGAGGTGGCTGTGGACTGGGGGGATACAGAGGTGGCTGTTAACAGGGGGGTACAAAGTTGGCTGTGGTCCGGGGGGTACAGAGATGGCTGTGGATGGGGGTTACAGAGGTAGTTGTGGAGAGGGGGGAATACAGAGGTGGCTGTGGACAGGGGGAGGTACAGAGGTGGCTGTGGACAGGGGGGATACAGAGGTGGCTGTGGACAGGGGGGAGGTACAGAGGTGGCTGTGGACAGGGGGAGACACAGAGGTGACTGTAGACAGGGGGGATACAGAGGTGGCTGTGGATGGGGGGTAAAGAGGTGTTTGTGGACAGGGGGGTACAGAGGTGGCTGTGGACAGGGGGATACAGGGGTGGCTGTGGACGGGGGATACAGAGGTGGCTGTGGACAGGGGGGATACAGAGCTGGCTGTGGACAGGGGGGTACAGAGCTGGCTGTGGACAGGGGGGTACAGTGGTGGCTGTGGACAGGGAGGGATACAGAGGTGGCTGTGAACGGTGGGGTACAGTGGTGGCTGTGGACAGGGGGGATACAGAGGTGGCTGTGGACGGGGGTACAGAGGTGGCTGTGGAGGGGGGATACAGAAGTGGCTGTAGATTGAAGGGTACAGAGGTGGCTGTGGACAGGGGGATACAGAGGTGGCTTTGAATGGGGAGGGGAATAAGCAGGTGGCTGTGGACTGGGAGGGTACAGAGGTGGCTGTGGACGGGGGGGAACAAAGGTGGCTGTGCACAGGGGGAATACAGAGGTGATTGTGGACGGTGGGATACAGAGGTGGCTGTGGATGGGGGGGACAGAGGTAGCTGTGGACAGGTGGGAGGGGGGTACAGGGGTGGCTGTGGACAGGGGGTACAGAGATGTCTGTGCACAGGGGGGATACAGAAGTGGCTGTGGACAGTGGGGGGGAACAGAGGTGGCTGTGGACAGGGGGGATACAGTGGTGGCTGTGGACGGGGGTACAGAGCTGGCTGTGGACAGGGGGGTACAGTGGTGGCTGTGGACAGGGAGGGATACAGAGGTGGCTGTGAACGGTGGGGTACAGTGGTGGCTGTGGACAGGGGGGATACAGAGGTGGCTGTGGACGGGGGTACAGAGGTGGCTGTGGAGGGGGGATACAGAAGTGGCTGTAGATTGAAGGGTACAGAGGTGGCTGTGGACAGGGGGATACAGAGGTGGCTTTGAATGAGGAGGGGAATAAGCAGGTGGCTGTGGACTGGGAGGGTACAGAGGTGGCTGTGGACGGGGGGGAACAAAGGTGGCTGTGCACAGGGGGAATACAGAGGTGATTGTGGACAGTGGGATACAGAGGTGGCTGTGGATGGGGGGGACAGAGGTAGCTGTGGACAGGTGGGAGGGGGGTACAGGGGTGGCTGTGGACAGGGGGTACAGAGATGTCTGTGCACAGGGGGGGATACAGAAGTGGCTGTGGACAGTGGGGGGGAACAGAGGTGGCTGTGGACAGGGGGGATACAGTGGTGGCTGTGGACAGGGGGATACAGTGGTGGCTGTGGACAGGGGGATACAGTGGTGGCTGTGGACAGGGGGGTTACAAAGGTGGCTGTGCACAGGGAGAGATACAGAGGTGGCTGTGGACAGGGGGGAAACAGAGGTGGCTGTGGACAGGGAGGTACAGAGGTGGCTGTGGACAGGGGAGATACAGAGGTGGCTGTGGACAGAGGGGGATACAGAGGTGGTTTGGACAGGGGGGATATAGAGGTGGCTGTGAACAGGGGGGATTAAGAGGTGGCTGTGGACAGGGGGAGGTACAGAGGTGGCTGTGGACAGGGGGGATACAGAGGTGGCTGTGGACAGGGGGAGGTACAGAGGTGGCTGTGGACAGGGGGAGGTACAGAGGTGGCTGTGGACAGGGGGGATACAGAGATGGCTGTGGACAGGGGGATACAGAGGTGACTGTGGACAGGGGGGTACAGTGGTGGCTGTAGACAGGGGGATAAAGAGGTGGTTGTGGACAGGGGGGGTACAGAGGTGGCTGTGGACAGGGGGATACGGAGGTGGCTGTGGACAGGGGGATACGGAGGTGGCTGTTGACGGAGGGAGGGATACAGAGGTGGCTGTAGACAGGGGGGTACAAAGGTGGCTTTGGACAAGGGGGGTACAGTGGTGACTGTGGACAGGGGGGAAACAGTGGTGGCTGTGGACAGGAGGGTTACAGAGGTGGCTGTGGACAGGGGGGATACAGAGGTGGCTGTGGACAGGGGGGTACAGAGGTGGCTGTGGACAGGGGGGTACAGAGGTGGCTGTGGACAGGGGGAGGGGATACAGAGGTGGTTGTGGAAAGGGGGATATACAGAGGTGGCTGTGGACAAGGGGAAGTACAGAGGTGGTTGTGGACAGTAGGGATACAGAAGTGGCTGTGGACAGGGGGGTACAAAGGTGGCTGTGGACAGGGGGGTACAGAGATGGCTGTGGATAGGGGGGATACAGAGGTGGCTGTGGACAGGGGGGATACAGAGGTGGCTGTGAACACGGGATACAGAGGTGGTTGTGGACAGGGGGTGAGATACAGAGGTGGCTGTGGAGAGAGGGGGTACAGAGGTGGCTGTGGACAGAGGATACAAGAAAATGCCTGCCCAGCATTTAATAATGTCATCTACAAAAGTGTCTGTTTTTTATAGCAAAAATTGCAACTATATACCTCATTAAGAGCGCCTCTCAGCACTCACGTGACCCACCACCTCTCTCTTCTTCTAGTCTGACAATTGCAGTGGGCGGGGCCAAGAATGACATCAGTCAAGCGGGGAGAAGGAGAGAATCGGCGAGTCACTTGAGTGCCGAGAGGAGAGGTATATAGCTGCAATTTTATTATAAAACACAGACACTTTTGTAGACGACATAATTAAATAGACAACCACTTGTCTGCGGGCCGGGTGCCTGTGAATTAATCACGGGCACTGAGGAGCCGGAGATTTAGCATCGGGCCAACCCCTGGCGTAAAGCATGACGCATTCGAAGAAATTGATAAAACCAACTCAACTGTAAAGAAAACTCCGTCCTCAACTTTTCAAAAGTTTTGAGGGCACCGTTCTCATATAATTGAACAAGAGATAAAGGACTCCAGATCTTTCCCATCTCTAAAAAACCCAGAGAATCAAAAGTTCTGGAAGTCTATCATTACCCCATATAGGGGTGTATCTGGTAGGGTAAAAAAACCCCATCATTTTCTTAACAGTATCCCATGTTTTGCACATTAACCTCAGGGTAGGCATAGCAGTGAGCGAAACACCCCCAATGCCCCCTCCAACTCATATAGTAGTGGCCAACCATTAAACACATGAGAGAATAGGCAACGAGCAGGAGATGTTGGCTGCTCAGAGTCCCATCCCACAAAATGCTGTAGTTGAGATGCAAGGAAATATATCCTTGGGTTGGGAACTGCTAATCCCCCAGCGTTCTTGGGGTGTTATAGAACCTCCAGTTTTATTTTGCCATATTAAGTACCTAAATATACTGTTAATCTTAGTAAAGGTCCATAGGGGTATCCAAATAGGAGCATTATGTAAAAAATATAAAAACTGAGGCATCTATATCATATTAAGTAAGTTAATACGGCCTACTACCGAAAAAGGCAACTTATTCCAGATTTTACTTTGGATTTGAAATCTAGAGAGTAATGGAGCTATAAGTGGTAAAGAATCTGACAGGGGATCCTGAGGCGTAGCATAGATTTCTCCTAATTAATACCAAGTCCAGAAAACCTGCCAAATTCTTCAACATATTTCATTACTGCTGGCAAAGATAAATGGATGTTGGTTAGGAACAAAAGAACATCATCTGCATATAGTGATATCTTTTCCTCCATATCGCCTCTAGCCAGACCGGTAAAATCTGAAGAGATCCAAATAAGACAAGCCAGAGGCTCTATGGCAATGGCAAAAAGCAGGGGGGACAATGGGCACCCCTGCCTGGTACCCCAACAGAGTCTGAAAGTAGGCGACTGGAGACCATTGGCCATAATTGACACTTTAGGAGCAGTATATAACAACCGGACCCATTGACCAAAGATAGAGCCAAGACCAAACTTTTCACGTATGGCCCACAAATATGGCCACTCGACACTATCAAAGGCCTTAATGGCATCCAGCGTTAAAAAGGCAATATCTGAATAGTCCGAAACCGGAACCTGCATATTTAGGTGGGTATGCCTAATATTAAAAATGAGTGCTAATAAAACTGCTTCCCGTGGGGAGTTGGAACTTGCTAAGGCGGAGACTTCTGCAGCGGAAGCCAACTACATTCAGGACCCTTCTTTGGATGGCCAACAGGAGTGGTTATCATCTCAAAGAAGGTTAAATTAATTGTTGGAACTTAGGGCAAGGAACAAATAGTTTTTTTTCAGAAGAGACAGATCTGGGCTAAGGTAGAGGCAACTGGTAGGATGCTGGCACAGATAGTACGGTCCCAATCTAATCCTACCCATGTTTCGGCTTTGATGAATGGAGAAGGAGAGATCATTAATCAGACTAGTTCCATTGTGTCCATTTTTCAGTCTTAGTATCAGGATATATATACCTCTAGGGCTGATTACACTTTAGGAGCAGTATATAACAACCGGACCCATTGACCAAAGATAGAGCCAAGACCAAACTTTTCACGTATGGCCCACAAATATGGCCACTTGACACTATCAAAGGCCTTAATGGCATCCAGCGTTAAAAAGGCACGATCTGAATAGTCCGAAACCGGAACCTGCATATTTAGGTAGGTACGCCTAATATTAACCGCCGTTGACACACTAGGCAAATTTCCTGATCAGGATTGATAATATGCTTAATAACCTTATTTAATCTATTAGCAAGTACTTTAGCAAGTATTTTAAAATCTGTAGTCAGTAATGAAATTGGTCTATATGAATCAGGATATATTTACTATAACTATTATAACGACCTCACCCATAGAGTCTGGAAGCCGACCCATAGAGAAGGATTCATTTAACATACCGGTATTAAGAAGAGCTGAAAGCAACCCTTCACTATATATTTTTTGTAGATCTCAATGGGGAGACCTTTAACCCCTGGAGCTTTAGAGTTAAAAAAACTAGCTACTGCATTTTCCAGTTCTTGTATTGTAAATGGAGCATTAAGAAATTCCCCCTCTGTCAATGGAAGAACCGGAAGATTAATAGTAGCCAGGTAAGCAGACAACTCAGCTGAAGTGTAATCAGCCCTAGAGGTATATATATCCTGATACTAAGACTGAAAAATGGACACAATGGAACTAGTCTGATTAATGATCTCTCCTTCTCCATTCATCAAAGCCGAAACATGGGTAGGATTAGATTGGGACCGTACTATCTGTGCCAGCATCCTACCAGTTGCCTCTACCTTAGCCCAGATCTGTCTCTTCTGAAAAAACTATTTGTTCCTTGCCCTAAGTTCCAACAATTAATTTAACCTTCTTTGAGATGATAACCACTCCTGTTGGCCATCCAAAGAAGGGTCCTGAATGTATTATTATTATTATTATTATTCAGGATTTATATAGCGCCAACAGTTTACGCAGCGCTTTACAATATAAGTTGGCTTGAATGTAGTTGGCTTCTGCTGCAGAAGTCTCCGCCTTAGCAAGTTCCAACTCCCTACGGGAAGCAGTTTTAATAGCACTCATTTTTTTAATAAACAGTCCCCGAACAAAGACCTTAAGCATGCTGATTTTAGGTGCCCCCTGGCTACAGAGATGGACCTTTTCTTACGACTTTAAGTCTAAAATTTAATTCTTTCTTTGAAAAGAAAGTATCCGTGAAGAGTACATTACCCTCATTTTGCAATTCCTAGCAGCCGCAGCCAGGTTTTTGTCAGATCATAATACGTTGGATATACGATGGTTTTGATGTTCATAAAATGAGCTTAGCAACACTAGTACAGTAAATAGGCATGTAAATAAAAAAACATAACTAGTTATACAAATCATGTTCAAGTGTCAAGTAAATTGCATGAAATCTCGTTATACTGCCAATTATAAAATTGTATTCTATGTAATGTAACGTAAAACATATGTTTGATCAACAATCTTTTCAAACAAATGTTCTAATCAAGATTAAGCTATGAAAAGGGCAAAACATGTCTGAGGAGTTCTCGACAGGTGGAGAACAGGAGCTGAAGCCATCTTTTACCCATCTCATTCACATTCATGTAACAGGGAGTTGGTTTCTGCATGCAGACGGTCACTATTTTGTTGAAACGTAAAACATATGTTTGATCAACAATCTTTTCAAACAAATGTTTTAATTAAGAATTCACTCTGCAATAGTTGCTGATGGAGCATAAAAATACATTTTCTGAACACAAAATAGATGTGTACAAACCGAATACGGTGCCTTAAAAAAGTATTCATACCTCTTGAAATTTTTCACACTTTGTCATGTTACAACCAAAAACGTAAATGTATTTTATTTGGATTTTATGTGATAGACCAACATAAAGTGGCACATAATTGTGAAGTAGAAGGAAAATGATAAATGGTTTTCCAAATTGTTCACAAACAAATATGTAAAAAGTGTGGCTTGCAAGTGTATTCAGCCTCCCAGTCAATACTTTGTAGAACCACCTTTCACTGCAATTACAGCTACAAGTCTTTTTGGGTATGTCTCTACCAGCTTTGTACATCTAGAGAGTGAAATTTCTGCCCATTCTTCTTTGCAAAATAGCTCTTGCTCTAGTTTGCAAACATCAATTTTCAAGTCTTGCCACAGATTCTTAATTGGATTTAGGTCTGGACTTTGACTGGGCCATTCTAATACATGAATATGATTTGTTCTAAACCATTCCTTTGTAGCTCTGGCTTTATGTTTAGGTTTGTTGTCCTGCTGGAAGGTGAACCTCCGCCCCAGTCTGAAGTATTTTGCAGACTCTAATGCCGCGTACACACGGTCGGACTTTTCGTCTACAAAAGTCAGACAGCCTGTCCGACAGACTTCCGGCAGACTTCCGGCAGACTTTCGGCGGACTTGCGGCAGACTTTCTAACGAACGGACTTGCCTACACACGACCACACAAAAGTCTGACGGATTCGTACGTGATGACGTACACCGGACTAAAATAAGGAAGTTCATAGCCAGTAGCCAATAGGTGCCCTAGCGTGGCTTTTTGTCCGTCGGACTAGCACACAGACGAGCGGATTTCGGGGTCCGTCGTAGTTACGAAGTAAAGTTTTAAAGCATGTTTCAAATCTAAAGTACGTCGGATTTGAGGCTAAAAAAGTACGTTGAAAGTCCGGAGAAGCCCACACACGATCGGATTACCAGCCAGTTTTAGTCCGTCAGCGTCCGTTGGACTTTTGTAGACGAAAAGTACGACCGTGTGTACGCGGCATAACAGGTTTTCTGCTAAGATTGTATTTGAATCCATCCATCTTCCTATCAACACCTGACCAGCTTCCCTGTCCCTGCTGAAGAAAAGCATTCTCACAACGCGATGCTGCCACCACCCTGTTTCATGGTGGGGATGGTGTTTTCAGGGGGATGTGCAGTGTTAGTTTTCTGCCATACATACCATTTTGATTTTAGGCCAAAATTATACATTTTGGTCTAATCTGACCTGAGCACCTTCTTCCACATGTTTGCTGTGTGCCCCACATGGCTTCTCGCAAACTGCATATGGGACTTCTTATGGCTTTCTTTCAACAATGGCTTTCTTCTTGCCACTCTTCCATAAAGGCCAGATTTGTGGAGTGCATGACTAATAGTTGTCCTGTTGACAGATTCTCCCACCTGAGCTGTGGATCTCTGCAGCTCCTCAAGAGTTACCATTGACCTCTTGGCTGCTTCTCTGATTAATGCTCTCCTTGCCCAGCCTGTCAGTTTAGGAGGATGGCCATGTCTTGGTAGGTTTGCAATTGTGCCATAATCTGTCACGGTACTACTTACAGTGAGCCCACAGGCGAGCAGGTGACATGGGATCCCCCAGGGTGTGGAGTCTAAGGGCCAGCCGGTATTCTGCCATGGACTCCCTCACGAGGGTTTGGGCTTAGCTGCTTGCTGACCCCAGGTTCACGTTGCTCGCTAGGGAAGTACCAGAAGACACTGTTAAGCAAGGATGGATGGCTAAGGCAAAGGAGAGCCGGATAGTGAGCCAAGGTTAGGGCATGCTGCAGACAACATAATCAGAACAAGCCGAGTCGGTATACAAGAGATCAGTTCACGAGCGGTCAGGTTAAGGCAGGTTACACGAAGGGAGCTCAGAAACAAATGTTGCTCAAGCAACCAGAACTGGTCTGAGAGAGATTTAAATAGAGAAGCACAAGAGGGGCTGGACAGGAAGTAGTAGGAAGGAATCATATATTAAGCAACAGCTGAAGCCGGCGACACCTATAGCTGCAGAGTGCAGCACAGCTGAACACAAGCTAGTGGAACAACAGGTGCCAGCCAGCCTACAGCAATAAAGGTGAGACACAGATCAGCTCCGCAGCTGATCTGTGACACTTTCCATTTTCAGATGATGGATTGAACAGTGTTCCGTGAGATGTTCAAAGCTTGGCATATTTGTTTATAACCTAACTCTACTCTAAACTTCTCCACAACTTTATCCCTGACATGTCTGGTGTGTTCCTTGGCCTTCATGATTCTATTTGCTCACTAAGGTCTCTAACAAACCTCCGAGGGCTTCACAGAACAGCTGCATTTATACTGAGATTAAATTACACACAGGTGGACACAATTTACTAATTAGGTGACTTCTGAAGGCAATTGGTTCCACTAGATTTTAGTTAGGGGTATCAGAGTAAAGGGGGCTGAATACAAATGCACGCCACACTTTTCAGATATTTATTTGTAAAAATTTTGGAAAACCATTTATCATTTTCCTTCCACTTCACAATTATGTGACACTTTGTGTTGTCTATTACAGAAAATCCCAATAAAATACATTTTCGTTTTTGGTTGTAACATGACAAAATGTGGACAATTTCAAGGGACTGTACATCCCATTATCACAAACACAGTTAAATAGATTATGTGCCTGTACAAATCATTTGGAGTGGTTTAGTTCAAAAGTAGAAATGATGATTTTATGAGACAGGTTTACAATAAGACAGTACCTTGGTCCAGTAATGAATGCCTCTGTTGCTTAAAAGTAGCACTGCTTCAACATAAAACAAGAATTTTATTCATTTTTTCAGCTGAAAACACATATATTCATTTTTTTATACTGTACACATACTGTGTAGGTAATGAACCCTAGAACCTTCTCACTTCTGCCAATAAATAATATTTTAAATCTAAGCTCAAGCCATATGGTTCTATTGGTATTCGGATCATTGGTTATACCAGCAGTAATGTCCTTCATATATGGAGTTTAAAGAACTTACTACTTACACAAGCTTTCCTCGTCCCTTATTACCTCATTCTCATTCTTTACATATCTCAACTCAACAGTGAGTGATAAACTAATCTTCCAAATGCTTTATTATATTTTGATCATCAACTACTCAACAAACACTGGATCTTTCCAACTTAATATACAAAAAAAAATGTGTCTGGCCCAGACAGCTATTACTTAAATTACAATCCATCTAGTCATGTGCCAATGTCAACCTTTCTATTTAATGGGAGTTGCCATTGATGACTTGCTGTAAAAAGAGTATGTTTAAGAACCTTCATTCTTCTTTCTTCACTTTTAGCGAGTCGTTGACCCAGAACACATATGTGCATATCAGGTGTACTGACATGTCTGTTTCGCATCAGTAACTCCTCAATTAGTGAATCCGGAATCAGAATAACAGCACTGGAGATGTACAGTACTTTTGTTCCAGCTATTTGACTTACAAAGAATTGATGGCAAAACTTCAGAATGACATCAAAAAGACTAGCTATTTCAAAAGTAAAGTTCAGCATTGGCAGCCTACGTGATGCTCAAATGACAAAGTATCTTCAAGACTATTCCTGAAAGACCACCTTTTCGAAGAGATAGTTTTCTTTCCTATAGCACTATCATACTATATTAGCAATCAGTATTTCTTTTCATTCACAGGAGACACATTTTTTCTTGTCAAATTTGTTTATTAGTTTTAAGTAAAGCAAAACATGCAAAAGCATTTTAGACAAGGAATGGTACATAAGGGGGCAAAAAGCTTTTCTGTCTTGGCACAACAGTGTGCATACAAAGGTGTATGAGTCAAGAACAAGCATTACAGAAGCTGGGGAAGCCAACAGAGGTCTACTATTAAACAAGCTGTTGGAGTAAGTACCTCAAAGGCATAAACAAATAAGTCTGACAGGCTGCCAGTCTTCAGTATCATCATGGTAGGTAAGAACCAAAAACGATTAAACCAATCATGTAGAAACAATTTTCTTGACTGGGAGAGTAATATTAATCTATCATGAAAGACGGAAAGCAGCGAAGAGCAGAGAGGTGAGATAAGGAGATAAAGAAGAAAGTAAGGCTAAAAGTAAAGCTAAAAGTGAAGAAAGTAAGGCAGGGAGAGGGGCATAAATGGGTAGTTCCCAGGGGTTAGAGTGACTGCAGCTATTCAGCAGGCCAAACAACAACAGGCAAGAGAAGGCTTTACGAAGGCAATAAGAATGTGTCATCGAAACCAGGTGATAGGCAATACTTAATCCTTTGGTGTCATATCTTTTCAAATTTACACAATTGATCACACCCGATTGCTTCCATTTTAGGATGAATCAGGGCCTTATTCACTCTCTTTTTGGTTTCGACTATGATAATAGTCAGGGATTTCCAAGCTTTAGCCATAGTTTGTTTTGTGGCTGTAATGAGCTGTTTAAATAGTTTAAATTGGATATATCAAGCTAGCTGGCTTAAGATCCAGGAAAGCCACAAAGGGATCTGGCTGAATATTAGTCTCAAATAACTGGGAGGATAGGTCAAAAATGGCCTTCCAATAGTCACGGGCCACCAGGAAGTCCAACCATATGTGTAGGTGCGTGCCCGTGTCAGTACAGCCACAAAAATAAGCCGCTGAGTAATTGAGAAAATATTTTGCAATCCTGGGCGGGACTAAGTACCCCCTGGTAAGTACCTTATAATTTGTTTCAACAGCCTTGTCATTTGGGGAGGGGGACTTAGTGGCAGACCATATCTCAGCCATTCTGCTACATCCAATGTGCGGCCAATATCATGCTCCCACTTGGCAACATATGAGGGTGGACCAGCATCAGGTTTTACAACTAACTGAGAGTAGGGAATAAAAATAAGTCCACTAGTATGGGGATCGCGTTTGCAGATGTTTTCAAAGCAGGTCATCTGTGTGTGAGTGGCCCCTGTCCTAACGTATGGCATATAAAAAATTTAATTTGCTGGTATCAGAATATTTCTGAATGGGGAAGACCATAAAACCATATACTTGTGCTCAACGAACTTAGGTCAATAACAACCATCACCAGTGTTAACATTATAATCAGTAGAATAAATAAACGTACTCATGATAAATGTAAGGTCTGCAAAGTTGCAATTACAGTTATTGGTGAAAAAGATACAATTAGCAACCATGGAAAAGATTAATCACCAAGCCGAATAAAAGTCTAAACGAATAGCTGGGCTCCTTTGGTTATTATGGCAGCCAAATGTAAGGCCTTTGCTATGTTTGTTATTTCTGATTGCTCTAGTGTGTAAGTGAGCTCTGCTTATTCTTTTATGCCAGATTGTGGATTCTCTAACTGACAGCTTATCATTTTAATGGCTCTCACATGCACCCTATCTAGTCACCATAAACTGTGACATTTTACAAATTTCAGCAAATACTGAAAGTCAGATTTACATTTAGTTACCCACAATCAATTGCAGGGGCTGGGGATGTTTTTGGTTACACAGGAACATGTCTAAGAAATTGCCTGTGTTACACAGCCCTATACACTTAACATGGAATATGGAATCTAAGTTGTAAACGTGAAGACATATGATTGTAGTTACAGTAAATACGAGTGAAAAATATACAGTAGTAACCAATAAGAACACATTTGGCTGGAGTCAGACCAGAGAAAATGTGTATCTGATTTGTCACTATAGATTACTAGTAGCACCTAAGGACAAGAAAGAAGGTCAAATATCACAGCCTAACTATTAAAATAAAATGGCAGCAGTTGGTAGGGTAACCAACAGAAAGCTTTAAAATAGTTGTGGTGCCTTCCAGAAGGCATCCATCCCACTGGAAATATCTATGATACCCCCACATGCAGACTACCACTGATACCATTGGCTTCCATACAACCCACATCCACCTCCACTGTCTGTCACAGTCCTCCTTTTCCTCATCTTTATTGTTTATAGACCCACCCTCTTTTACAATCCAGTTCCTGCTCTCCTCATTTCAATTGTATGCTCACTTCATAGTCAAGACAGAACTTAGTTAATGATACTTTCCAGATCTCCTGCCACATGCCAAGTACATTTTGTGAACATTGTACTGAGGCTACTGGTTGGCCCTCATTTACATCAATCTTCCTACATACAGCCCAGCTGCAGCAACTGTATACAACAGTTCTCAGACATATGCAACTAGAGACCTCCATGAATAGCAGGGAGGCAGGGCTGTCACAGGTATTTCAGAACCACTGGAGGACAGGAAGTAACAAAGCCCCAGGCACAGTTAGGTTGTAGTTTTGAAGATAACCCAAACACAGGTGAGAATGTCGGGTGGCATTGGACGGTTCAATTAAAACCAGCTGACAATTGGCCCGTGTATACTGCAGGTGCTCTGACAGAACACGGTCATTCGATGTCTTCTGTCGAAGGGGCATGACTGAAAAAGTTCTGCTGATCGACTCCTGAACAGCCATTGGCTGAGAGCGCTGACTGGAGTGTTCTGGTGGGGGGGGGGGCAGTCCCCCATCAGAACACAATAGCACAGCAGGGGGGACGTCAGATAGTTAGTACAGCGGCTCCTTATGAGCTGACAGTTTTCTTTCGTTCAACCCAGAGGGTTGAATGAAAAAAAACCTAGTAGTACCAGGCTTTAGGCTGACCCAGGTATTAGGCAGAGCATTCTTAGTAACAGCAAACAAACACTCTTGCGCATTAGTGTGATGACCGAGTGGTCTATGACTCAAGGGATAGTGTCTCTGGCCTTGCTGCCCTCCAGGACAGGGGATTTCCTAATAGTCATAAAAAAGATAAAAAGAAGAGGGCGCACCAGCCTCGTGCATTATCCCAAGGCAATTTATTAATAAAAACAATTTAAAAACTACTCACAAACATGTGGAGAATTATTCCTTGTAAAAGCCACCTATGTGGGGCAATCAGTCCTGTAACCAACAGTCTCCAGATAGCAAAAGGGAGGACATCAGTACCGCTGCTGGCTGATGCGTTTCGAAGGAGTACCTTCTTCCTCAAAGCCAGGGTACTCCTTCAAAACACATCAGCCAGCAGCGGTCCCAATGTCCTATCTTTTGCTATCTGGAGACTGTTGGTTCCAGGACTGATTGCCAAAAACAGGTGGCTTTTACAAGCAATAATTCTCCACATGTTTTTGAGTAGTTTTTAAATTGTATTTATTAATAAATTGCCTTGGGATAATGCACGAGGCTGGTGCGCCCTCTTCTTTTTAACTTTTTTTTTAAGCAGAGCATAGATCTGTCCTGGCTGAGGGGGAAGAACAGAAAGTGCTGCCCCTAAATTAATAAATGCAAACATTCACAGAAAACAAAAAAGAAAGGATGGTATGGCATATGCGCACAGGATAAAAGTGTGTCAGCATTATGGGTGGAGGAGGTTGCAGTAGGAATTCAAACGTCACATATTTTTTTTACAACTATTATTTGTTATACTGTTTTATTAAAAAATACTCTGCTCTGATTGAATACTTGTCTGGCCCCTTGTGAGCTGTCAGGGTCCAGACAAGCTCATACTATAGAGTGCACTCTCTTCTTTGGTATTCTATCCTCTTTTTCTATTCTTTTCCCTCTACTTTTTTTGGCTTAGCTGTTTCCTTATACTCTCTCTGCAGCGCCAGGGAAACGGATGTTACAAAATCTACAACAATGAGTATAACATTAAAGGGAAGGCTATAATACTCTGTTGAAATGCTGAATTTAGAGTCTGTATTTCAAGACCACACTGATCCCATGATGAATGGGACAGAGGATACTGGCCTCCCAGTTATGTTACCATGGTTTTCCCCCTCCTTCCTCCTATGGACTGTGGGGGAGTGACGGGGAAACCATAAGATACTTATAGTTACCTTTAGGGTGCAGAAATGTTGTTTTGTTGTGTAATTTTTTTTCTATCCCTGATATGGAGTAAAAAGCTGTAACGAGTGTACAGGTCATACGATGTTAAAAATTCTTCCCGAAATGTTCACTGTACTGCAATATAGATATATGATACATTGTTCAATCTCTTAACTTTTTAATTGGCTTGTAAATTTTAATAAAAATCATTGAAACTGAAAAAATACTCTGCTCTGTTTTGCATATAGGCTGAAAAATACAACGAAAATGTAAAAAGGGAGCTTCTTTCCTATTTTTTCAATTAATGTAATAATATTTTAATAATTCAGCTATATTTCCTGGTTATACAGTTACAGTATTAAACAGATGGCATCACCTGCAGGCAAAATGCTATCCTTTTTATCAATGAAATGTCTAGCCTATATGTGATCACTGTGTTAAAGGTGACATAGTAATCGCATTATCGAGAAGCACTCTGATTGGTTTCTGAGCATTAGAGACTCTGGCCAGTAGGGACTCAGGCTGTCAGTGACAGACAGAATTTTAGGTCAAAGTAAAGCGTTGGCAGCTGGCTCTCAAAGGGGAAGTTGTCTGTTAATGGGACAGTTCATCTTACTGACCAAACACCAGCAATTTTGTGGCAGGTTGGCTAGATCAAAGCAACCTACCACCAATGGTGCTGATAAAATCCATGTTAGAATGATGATGATGGCATTAACATGGATGTTCCTATCAGAATTATTTTAGAGGAATAATAGCAATTAGTCAGGATAATCCTTCCTGGACAACTGTTTTCAACCCACAGATTAGCTTTAAGGGAGGTGGGGGGTCCATAGACTATTGATCGTCTATAGAAATATGGACATCTCCTAGTCCTATTGTAATTGGATGAATTGATTATCTCATGTCTATGGGCATTTTAACACAGAAATAAAAAAAAACTTCTGGTTAGTAAGCAGTGACATTTTCTCAGAATTGTGCCTATATATTATGGTACCACACCTTCAAATTTAATAAAGCACTGAAGCATTAAGCTTTCAAACAGTATCATGGAAACAATGTTTCCCAGGCAAATCAGATGACTTTAAATTATAATTGTGGCTTATTTGTGGAAACCTGTGGGATACAGGTGCCTGGGCAAAGGCCCGAGGGGTTTTGAGCATGCAGGCAATATATGACCAGACACAGCGCAGCAAATCTTTCAAATATGGCAAGGCACTCCAAAACTTGCAAGATTGACTCTGCCCTCACATTCCCCTGCTAGTAAGCATCTACAAACCACCATAGGTCTAGGATTGGTGTACAATCTGCCTGCATTGGGTGGAACAGGTGACTGTCATTATGGGTTTATTGGCTGCTTTTTGTGGCTCAGCAATTGTATTTCCTGATGAACAATCCTTCATAAGTTTTAACAGTTGTGATTACCATAATCAAGAAGTCACATTTCATTCATTCAGTTTTCCAGATCATTTCCTTTCCATGCTCATTTTTAACAGAACACAACAAATCAAGCACATATACTATACAGATACAGTATTGGTGCCTTGTGTTCTCCCAGAACTGAAAATTCAGTGTTATGTAGAGTCCAAACACAATGGCTTCACAACAGACAACCATCAGGTAGAAAGTTTAGGCTACCCTTCTACTGCTTTGGTCACTTCAATGTAAGTTCAAAAGTCATAGCCACAGAAGCCTAATCTTGACCAACATTATATCAATGGCCAAGATAAATGTAAAATGATCAAGAAACTTTTCCAATGATAAAGGAGATTCGAAATAAGAATGTCTCCGATACCTGCTTTATCTCAAACCTAGACTGGCTTAACTGCTTAAAGCTGGGCTCCCACTAGAAATGTATGTGTTATTACATGTCGTATTGTGTATTTCATTTCATTGGCTTGAATGGCAAAACATACAGAAACACACAAAAATACAGCAAAAAAAACGTTTTCCTTTGGAGTTGATTTACTAAAGGCAAATAAGCTTTTCACTTTTCAATGGATGTTACACTTTGCAAGGGAATTTGCCCCAGAGCTTAATCAATGTAGTGACATTTTACTTTGCAAAGAATACCCAATCACATGCAGGAAACAAAAAAAGCATTTTTGCTTGCACATTATTGGATAATGGAAGTCAACAGAGCTTCACCTCATCCATTAAGCTCTGAGGCAGATTACCTTCGAATGTGCAACATCCCTTGAAAAGTAAACAGCCTATTTCCTTTCAGTGAATCAACATCAGTGTTTTAACTTGTCTATTTAAAAATGCAATCATTCATGTCAACATGTCTTGTAAGAAACAAGCTCCAGTGGGTTTGGCCACTGATTATAATCCCTCTATGTTATAGTACAGAGGGGTTTCCTCTCTTGCATCTGAGAATCAAAAATTCATATTTCACTTGAAATGCAGTGTTCATTTAAAACTTCTTATGAAAAAAGTCTGCCTAATAGTTTTCTTAATGCACTGGTTATAAATTTACATTTCAGAGAATTTGACACAACTTATTTGACACAACAATACAATCTTCAGTTGAACCAAAGTATAGAAAAAGTCCACTTAATATTTCCCTAGATGTACTGGTTATAAATTGACATTACATAGATTTTTTTAGGGCTAATTCAGGCAAAGTTCTAAGTGGAAAGTGCGGTAACCCTTGGCAACCAATCACAATTATCTTTACTACACTCAGACCAGTAAAAAATGAATTCTGATTGGTTGCAGCAGATACAGCACTTCGTACTGAACATTTTGCGCTATTTTATTAATTAGACCTCTTTATAAAGAAATCTTTATATATATCGAAAACCACATTGTAGTTCTATTCATACAATTGAATAGTAAGTAAGAGCAAACAGTTTGCAGTAGTTTGACAATATCCAGGCCAGATTATTTCTGAGTAGCTGACGTAGCTTACAACACTTCGCACACTAAAAAGCTGATTCATCAAACTGAAAAAAAGGAAACTCACCACTAAAATGGAGTTGCTGCCTGTACTGATCAAGTTTTTTTTTCTGTAACATGTGAAACCTGATTAGCTGCTATTGACAACAACTCCAGTTCTGCACTTTTTTTTTCTCCAGTTTTAAAATGAGCACCTAAGATAAAAGGTTACAAAACTTTATATATGTACATGTTAAAACCATTATTACTGCAATACTCAATTGCTTTTGTTTGTTTTTGACTTTCATTACCTACTGTGAAAAATCATTTGGTTAAAGCATCTTCTATGAACATATTACTAATGCCGCCAGACTTTAGTTTACATTACAAAGTGGAGATGAGCATAATTGAGAGCTCTGTGGAAAGCAATCAAGGTATTAGTCTAAATGCATGTATTTCCAATTTATATGAGTATTTAGTACAGGTTAGTTATAGCCAAAATGAATTGTTGTTATCCTAAATTAATTTTAGCTTTGTTTGTTAATGTTTTCCACAAATGGTTCACATCGTCAACCATGGCTATTCAGTGTGTTAATATTAGATCCCCCAGCCATTAGAGGTTTTAATCCAGGCATGTAACACAAGAGGGGGGTCACATTTTTAAAGAACACGCTTACCTCAGTGCAGCAACTTAGTCAGGGGTTCAGAAAAAGGGAAAAATCCAGAATCCAGCAAAGAGTTTGAAGAGACCAGTACTAGGAACTGGACATAGGAGTCCAGTGCAAAAATGATGCCTGGTGTCACTGGAATGTCAGAGCCCCAGTCCAAGCCATTTATGGACACATGTCATGATAAATATAGCAGCATAGGGAGGGAGAGGCACAGACACAGGCTGCTATCTCCTCTGAGCCACTTATATACTCATACAAGTAGTGACAATATAGACTGACTATGAAAGCTCAAAGAAATCAACAAAGCTCTACTCTCTGGTAGAATAGAAACACAAGGGCAGTCCTGCTACAATAGATTTTCTAGTTTATTCTGGACTCTGAGGTCATGTTATAAACCCCATCTGTTGGTGACACTATAGTGAAAGTTCTAAACTGGCAGACCATGGCCTGAGATTTTCACACTTAACATAAGAAAACCCTCCTGTAATACCCAGAAAGCATTGGGAACTGGCATGTAGACCACACAGAGCAGCCCAAAATAGAGACCTTCGTAAGCAAAGATCTTCTTAGAGGTTTACAAACTTTTTCTGAAGGTCACTTGTATTTTGCTGTGTGAAACATCATTCATACATATCATAAATGCATGTAAAAGAAGATTAATTAGTAGATAAAATAAACTGGCATAAATCTGGGCAATTCAAATTAGGTGTAGGATGAAAAAATGCAAAAGATGATCTTACTGACACTGCATATTTAACCATAAGTACTGTACATCCAAAGACACTGACTGCTACATATTTTAACAAATCTCATTTATCCTGCAAAGTTTGGGCTTGGATCCATTCTCCTGCCTCCCAAGCTTCAAACATGATCAGTGCCCTCCATAACCAATAGCAGGACTCACAAGGGGGTAGGAGTTAAACTCAAAGACATAAATTGCATATGCATTTAGAAGATAATATTTTTAGATGCTTTCATGATTTTGACAATCTTTTTCACTAAAGTACCCTCTGCATTTTTTTTCTTATTATAGAGTTTACCTTTAGCAAGGAGGTAAATAAAAATATATCTTTTCCCCCTCACTGAGTACCCTGCTGCATTTCTAGGCCTCATGCACACTGGACGGTTTTGATACTGCTCTGAGGGGCATTTGGCATTTTTTTTTCTAACAGCTTTAAATTATTTCAATGGCCATATTAAATTATTATTCTGGCCAATTAAATTAGTTAACACCCAAGTACTTGACACACCTAAACACACCTAAACACGCCCAAACGTGCCTAAGGCGGACCATACATAGTTTGAATCTCGGCCGGTTTTTGCTGATTCAAACCATAAATTGGACAGGTTGAATGTACCAAGTTGATTGTTTGATCAACTTGGGTACAAACAGCCTGCAGGAATCTCTTACGATTATCGCTAGTGGCTGCTATAGCCACCTTCCGGCAGAAGACAATTGCTGATTCTTTTCTGCAACCCTTGGTTGCAGGAATTAAATTTGCACAGTGTATGGCCGGCCTAAACATATTACACGTGTTTATTAGGGATGAGCTTCGAGTTCGAGTCAAACTCATGGGGGGGAGGCTCCCGCTCTTCGCTTCTTCTTTTCTTCTCTTCTTCTCTTCTTCTCTACTTAATTTTCTTCTCCGGGCCGCTCCGCACCCATGCTGGCATGGAGGGAGGCTCCCGCTGTGTGATGGCGCTCCTCGTCTGACAGTTCTTAAATAACGGGGGGCGGGGCCACCCGGTGACCCCGCCCCCCTCTGACGCACGGGACATGACAGGACTTCCCTGTGGCATTCGCCGTGACGTCACAGGGAAGTCCCGTCAAGTCACCGTGCATCAGAGGGGGGCGGGGTCACCGGGTGGCCTAATAAAACTATTAATGCCTAATAAAACTATCACTTCTCCATCCCAATCCATGTTTAGCCAGTCAGAAATACCATGAAGGGATAAAAGTAGTATAAAGACTCTCTCTACTCAACATATACCTCTGGTAATAAGCCAGAGATGAGCGACTGAAGTGATACACCCTCCTTACTGGTTGGTGCAGAGGATAATGATAATGCATTGCTGTCTAATCATGGTTAGTAATAAGCAAATAAATTTGACAATCAGAATTGACTAAACATAGTTACATAGATAGTTACATAGTAGGTGAGGTTGAAAAAAGACACAAGTCCATCAAGTCCAACTTATGTGTGTGATAATGTGTCAGTATTACATTACATATCCCTGTATATTGCGGTCATTCAGGTGATTATCTAATAGTTTCTTGAAGCTATCAATGCTCCCCGCTGAGACCACCGCCTGTGGAAGGGAATTCCACATCCTTACCGTTCTTACAGTAAAGAACCCTCTACGTAGTTTAAGGTTAAGGTAAACAGTGAATTACATTTTTATTTGCCTAAATATACTGTATCTGTGTGTAGATGCATCGAATCTGTGGTAGAATTATACAATCTATGTATTTGCTCAAATCTATGAATCACAAGATTGTATACTGGCCGGAGACCAGTCTGTCGGATCAGTATCCTGGTGATGGTCAGAATTATACTAGTGTTCCCAAAAATTTGGGGGATTTTTTTTTACTAAAGACATAACAGGATACATTTTGGCCTAAATTTATAAAGACATTTTATTTTATTGGATGTGTTTTATAACAAAAAGTAGAAAATATTGGGGGGTTTTTTTCAGGCTTCTTTGTCTATATAATAAAAAATAAAAAACCCAGTGGTTATTGAAAACCAGCAAAAGAAAGCTCTATTTGTGTGAAAAAAATTGTATAAATCTCATTTGGGTACAGTGTTGAATGACAGTGCAATTGCCAGTTAAAGAAGCACAGTGCTGAATAGCAAAAAATGGTCTGGTCATGAGGGGGGTAAAACCTTTCAGAGGTCACGTAATTATGTAGTGGAGGCCAAGTTGTAACGAAATCATAGGAGGGAAGTCTTACCTGGAGTACTACAGTTTTAATATTGAATCTATTTTATGTACTTCACCCTTAATACCTGTATGCTGGCTGAACATATTTCATTTTGCAGCTTTCTTCCTAAATAAATTATTTTTTAAAATGTGTGACTAGATAAAATGTTCTGTTCCCTGCCTTATTACCATATAAACTACATCATACCGTTAGTAGATAAATAAGAATCCAACTTACTTACTATTAAATTAGGACTGTTTTAAATTAATTTGGGCAATTTGTCACCAGTATGTAATTTGTTATTTCTATTACAAATCTCTATTACAAATCCAAACCCTGGAAGCATGCGGAAGAGAACTGTTTGAGTGTATTTCTTCCTGGTAAAGAGGTTACTGGATGAACAGCAACAGCTGCTGCAATAGAGAGGGCTGATGATGTCAGTAAAAAGAGATCAATTGACACGTATCTTCAACCTAGCGGTACAGAGACATCTGCTTTTGACATTTTACTTTTTCCTTTACCTTTAACACTAACTATTGACGCTAATAATGTTATCTATAGACAGGTATCCCTGTGGCTTCTAGGATGAAAGTCAGTGGTCTCCCCAGCATGCGGATATAAGTTCATATACTCTTAAAATGACACCAAAAATTGCTCCAAAAATAATCCATTCACATCCACTATTTATTGGCCTTATAATCTATTTTTCATAAAATTATTACCTACTGTGTTTTTCTGCATCCTTGTAATGTACTCCATGAGTTCCTGAACCTTCCCCTTTTCCCCCTCAGTTCTGTTTGGTTGGAACGTGCACACTACACATCCCATAGTCCATAGTTCCTAGTCCATCTCAGGAGCAACAGAGGGTGGAACTATGGAGAACAGATGTAGACACCCTTTACCAGAAATTGGCATCACAGCAGCAACAATAAAGATATTAGAAGAGCTCCATTGTGTTAAGTTAGCGCCCATCGGCGCTGTAAATAAGGTATTTTTCACAATAAAGTTATACAAGGAGACACACTGCACATTATATAATATTTTAACAGAACGAATTACATAATTGTACAAGGACTTTAATCAAGGTTTTGGGATCATAGAATATCATAATGCTGACCCCTGAGTTGACAGGGAGAGGGGAAGAGAAGACAGGGGACACAGGAACTTTAAAAAAAAAAAAGTATTGTTTTATTTCAGGTTTTTTAGAACATAGAGAGCGATAAATGACACAGCACAAGCTCTGTGCTGTCTATCATAGTTTAAAGGACCAGGATATATATTTTTTTTCCAGAAGAAGATGACATGACTGTATTTGAATAAATGCAGCTTATTGTACATACTGTAAATACATAAGACATCCCCTGAAAATAAGCCCCAGTGTGTTTTCTGTAGCCAAAATTAATATAAGACCTGATCTTATTTTCGGAAAAACATGATTGGAGGAGTTTTCATTCTCCTCTGACTGTGCTATAAGGCTGCATGACCCCTGACCCTCTATCTGGACAGTGCTGATCACATGCACCCTCCCAGAAAAATAAAACTTTCTTATGCCGCGTACACACGGTCGTACTTTTCGTCTACAAAAGTCAGACAGCCTGTCCGACAGACTTCCGGCAGACTTTCGGTGGACTTGCGGCGGACTTGCGGCCTACTTTCTAAAGAACGGACTTGCCTACACACGACCACACAAAAGTCGGTCGGATTCGTACGTGATGACGTACACCGGACTAAAATAAGGAAGTTCATAGCCAGTAGCCAATAGGTGCCCTAGCGTGGCTTTTTGTCCGTCGGACTAGCACACAGACGAGCGGATTTCGGGGTCCGTCGTAGTTACGAAGTAAAGTTTTAAAGCATGTTTCAAATCTAAAGTACGTCGGATTTGAGGCTAAAAAAGTCAGTTGAAAGTCCGGAGAAGCCCACACACGATCGGATTACCAGCCAGCTTTAGTCCGTCAGCGTCCGTTGGACTTTTGTAGACGAAAAGTACGACCGTGTGTACGCGGCATAAGAATACACACCAAACTGAGCATGTGCAGAGTGCCCCCAAGGCTCTGTACTATCAGCAGATGGTTTGGGGACTGTGGAAGAAGGGGAATATCAGAAAAGACATGATCAAACAGCCTTTTTACACAACGTGGAGGATTAACCCCTTAGGTTCTACAGTGAGTATAACAAGGATGATTTACTGCATATACAGACTGATTTTATTGTTGTGGGTTTAGTAACACTTTAAGAATACATACATGGGGGCGTGGCCTAGCGCGGCATGTGAACAGACCTGTTCACCGGAGCTCCCGCTGTTGATCCTGAGACCGATCCTTTCCTCGCCTATCCGGACGCCCTAAAGTTACGGTACCGGTACCTACAGCCTCCCTGACATCCCAGGCCACAGTAACAACACCATACTGGGGCATGATAACCCGAGGGAACCGTGGAGAACATGCGGCCTCCGCCGCAGCAGACTTCCAAGATGGCGCCTGGTCATCTCAGCCTCAGAGAACACCACGTGGCCAGGAGAAGAAAACGGAGCAGGGGGGTAAGTCACAGAAACCCCCTAAGAATAAAGATCAGCCCAGGGACATGCTCTACTATGCCCAGAAGCTAGCGGGATCAGCAGAACACACACAGAGCAGCACACAGCCTCCCACAGCCTCTGGGGAACAGGCAGATAGGAGGGACACAGACAGGCCTGAAGACACTGACACCATGGAGTCTGTACCAGATCCTATGCCAGGCCTGTTTGATATGCAGGTGGAGGACACCCCCCAGCCCACGCTGAGTGAAATACTCCATGCAGTCCACAGATGCACCGCTTCCGTGGACGACCTTAAGGAGAAGTTTGGAGGGCTGAAAGAGACTGTCTCCCTCCTCCGCCAGGACATACAGAAAATCAGGGAGAGAACCACGGCAGTGGAAGGGAGAGTCAGTGATATGGAAGACCAGATGCCCCACCTGAACAGGGAAGTGAGGGGAGCTGCACAGAATGCACGCCAGGCCTTTGAAAAGACAGATGACATCGAGAACCGTCTGAGACGCAACAACGTTCGCATAGTCGGGTTACCGGAGAAAGTTGAGGGCAGAGACCCCACGGTGTTCGTTGAGGACTGGTTGCAGAACATATTCGGCAAAGAGGCATTTTCGCCATTGTATGCGGTGGAAAGGGCTCACCGGGTGCCACCAAGACCTCTCCCTCCTGGCAATCCCCCCAGAGCGATGCTGGCCAGGCTCCTCAATTACAGGGACCGTGAAGTGGTTCTAAGGCTAGCCAGGGAAAAAGGGACTGTGCAATTCAACGGTACCAAAGTGTCCTTCTATCCGGACTTCTCAGCAGAGGTGCAGCGCAGAAGAGCTAAATTTGCTGACGTCAAGAAAAGGTTACAACGACTGCAACTCAAATATGCAATGCTGTTCCCCGCTAAGCTGAGAGTCACAGCCGGAGACCAAAACCACTTTTTTGAAACCGCACAGGATGCAGCAGAATGGCTAGACCAAAACGAACAAGACCTACAACGCCGCAGACGTGCAAACGAGGAGGGCTGATCTCACCCAACCATCTTACTTCATACACAAGAAAGGGCACCTACATTCCACTTCTTATATGGCTCCTTACATAGAGGACGTTTCCTTATCACCCAATGACAGCGACTGAACACCAAGTTTTACAGAGTTCGGCACATCTTTGTGGGGTTTTTTTTTTTGCCTAACCGACCGGGTGGGCTGTGAATGTGCCTCACCCCTGTACAATACAAGTTGCCATTCTTGCCATTGTTGATATGGCTTGAGTTAGTGTGCCCGGTTGGCACGGTTTGGGCTCATGGAGCCCCAAAGTTTTTGAAGCCTTTCCGCTGGGCAATGACAGCGAGACCTGTTTTGCAAGGTTTACTTTGTTTATGGATCCGCCGAATGATTTATGCCATCATACAGCTGAGCTGGCCTATCAACCACAGAGAACTGCTGCTTCTTCATTGCACACTATGCCTCGTTGACCCGCCTCATGCCCCACACACCGTAATGGTCAGTATACTTACCAGTGGACTGCGTCTTGGAAGACACTGGCTGCAACACCGAATGATACAGGACAGGGACATACTTATCAGGAATGGTTCATACCCTCGCTATGTCTGATACACCAATAGTGTCCTGGAACGTGCGGGGCGTAAATGACCCATTAAAAAGGTCCATGATCTCGGCTGGGTTGCGGAAGTTTCACCCGGCCATAATAGGCCTGCAGGAAACCCACTTGAAGAGTGACACAGTAAATTTTTTGCAATATGCTTGGGTAGGTAAAGCCTATCACTCCACTTACTCTGCGTTTTCGCGTGGAGTAAGTGTTTTGATACACAAAGCCCTGGTGTACCAGGAACTTGACTCATTGATAGATATTTCAGGAAGATTTGTGTTTTTGCACTGTAAATTGTACACATTTACACTGATACTAGCCTTTGTATATGTGCCCCCTCCGTTCTCCAGAGAGGTTCTGCAGCTATTAATCTCATACCTAGTTAACAAACCGGATATTCCGGTACTGATCATGGGTGACTTTAATTGTTATCTGGATCCTAAACTAGACAGGCACCCCCCTGTACGACCTCCTGGGGGCGGACGAGGTACAGCCCTGAGCCGCTTACTCACAGAGATAGGATGGTTGGATATGTGGCGCAACAGAAATCCAAACAATAAGCAGTTTTCTTGTTTCTCCAAGACCCATGGGTCGCTATCTCGCATTGATCTATGTATAGGCACCCCAAACTTGATTGGTAGTATATCTAAAATAGAATATTTCCCACGAGGTGTTTCGGACCACTCCCCACTAGCTATATGGCTAACTACTAGGCCCTCTGCTAACCTACCCAGAGCCCCTTGGAAGTTAAATGCTTTTTGGTTAAAACTATTTACTTCGCAAGATAGAATAGTTGCCCAGATCCAAGCTTTCTTTAAAATGCATCGGTATTTAACTAACGCTCATTTGAAATGGGAAACCTTTAAAGCCCACCTAAGAGGCACATTTATTCAGGAAATACAGAAGGTCAAATACAACTCCTCGGTCCTGTTAGAACAGGCTGGGGACTTGGTGCGACAACTGGAATTAACCTATGTCACCAGCCCCACTGACTCCGCCAGGGAGGCATGGATGTCGGCCCAGGATTCCCTGGACCGGCTGAGATCCTCCACAGCGGAGAGAAAGAGATTTTTCTCGAAACTGGCGTTCTATGAGGAGGGGGAAAAGACAGGCCGATTACTTGCAAAAATCGCACGATCCCAACAGCAGTCACCAGCCATTGGGGCTATTAGAGCAGCCAATGGGAAAATAGTTAATGCTCCAGAGGTCGTTATATCCGAGCTGGCATCTTTCTATGGCGACTTGTATAAGTCGAGGGATGCCTACTCGGATGCTGACCTAAATGGGTATGTGTCCACAATAGACCTACCCTCATTGACGGTGACAGCTCGAAATCAATTGGATGCTCCCATAACTTTAGAGGAGCTGCAGACTGCGGCCTGCTCTTTTCCCACATGTAAGGCCCCGGGAGAAGATGGCCTCCCTATGGAGGTGTACAAAGAATATGGTGAGCAGATACTCCCTGAACTGTTAAAGGTTTTTAATGCATGTTTAGACTTGGGTAGACTTCCTGAATCCATGACGAGGGCCAACGTAATCCTACTACTCAAACAGGGGAAGGACCCGGTTGACCCCGGCTCCTACAGGCCTATATCGTTACTCCAGAGTGACGTGAAGATCCTAGCAAAGGTCCTGGCGCTCCGGGTCAACGGGGTCATCTCCTCAATTATACACCAGGATCAGGCAGGTTTTATGCCACAAAAGTCAACGGCCACTAATCTTAGGAGACTGTACCTGAATATGCAGTTGCAGGCGGATAACGGGGGGCAGAGGGCATTGTTGTCACTTGATGCCAACAAGGCCTTTGACAGCGTTAGCTGGAGATACTTGTGGGCAGTCTTGATAAAGTTTGGCTTTGGTGCAAGATTTATAGCTTGGGTCAGGTTGCTGTATGCGTCCCCTCAGGCCAATATTAGAGTGACAGACAGGGTTTCACACGCTTTCGATCTGGGCAGGGGGACAAGGCAGGGTTGCCCTCTGTCCCCCCTGCTCTTTGCGATTGCGATAGAGCCTCTAGCAGCCCTGATCAGAGACAATACCTAGATCCAGGGATTCCAATACGGTAGCATACATGAAAAAATAATGTTGTATGCTGACGACATGCTACTCTTCCTAGGAGATACTAGTCACTCGCTAGCTGAGGTGATGTCCGTAATAAAAACATTTGGTCACTATTCCGGGTTAACCATCAACTGGTCCAAGTCGGCTCTGATGTTGTTGGAGGGAGATCACAGGGTTGCACTTCCGGACAACTGCCCCGTCCCCCTTGTTACTGGTTTCAAATACCTGGGCATACAAGTGGCGCCCAGGATTGGAGACTATTGTGCCCTAAACATCTACCCCTTGCTTTCTAGGTTCCGAGACAAAATAAATACCTGGAACAACCTGAAGATGTCCCTGGCAGGCAAGGCCAATCTAATTAAAATGATCCTAATGCCACAGCTGTTATATTTTCTACATAACACCCCGGTAGTGGTCCCACTAAAAATTTTCAGAATAGTAAACACGCTTTTTAGGCGACTATTATGGAACAATAAAAACCCTAGAATTAAGCTAGAACAGCTGCAGCAATCAAAGGACAACGGGGGTTGGCAATTCCCAACCCCTGGTTGTACTACATAGCGTCCCAACTGCAGCAACTGGTTGGCTCTATGACGCCAGATCCAAAAGGCTCGTCGGCACGGCTGATGTTGTTAGCGACGGGGGCAGAGACCATACCCATGGGCCTTGAGGCGCAGCTGTTTGCAAAATCCAATAAACAAACGCCAACACTATCGCTGGTCCAAAAAATTTGGAACAAGGTCCGACAGCTCCAGGGGGTGCAAGGCTTCACTGATTTTAGCCCAATATGGGGCAACCGCTCATATACTGAGCTGGACAAATTACTGCAAGGGCCAAGATGGCGCAAATATGGGATCAAGCTACTACCACAAATATTCGCAAACGGTAAATTGCTCCCCTTTACAGAACTGCAGGATAAATTTAACTTGCCAGACAACATGTTCTATTCCTACCTTCAGCTGCGACACGCAATTCATACACAAGGAGACGCGGGTGGTTGGACACTGTCGCCCACACCTGTGTTTCATGTGTTGCAATCCAGTAGTGAGACCAGGGGAATTATATCCCAATGCTACCAGATGCTATTAGTGAGGCACCTGCGAGCATACCCGTGCAAAGCAAGGATGGCTTGGGAGGGGGATCTTGGTCAGATTACAGAGGAGCAATGGGAGGAGGCCTTGCAATCTATACCCACGTGCTCCCTTAATGTGGCACAGAAGGTCTCCCAATTGTTCATAACGTTAAGAGTGCACTACACCCCAAAAAAACTATTTAAAATGGACAGGACGTTAGACCCTTTGTGTGCCCGGTGTCGCCAGCACGACGGAGACCTTATCCATCTCCTGTGGAGATGCCCGAAGCTCCATCGATACTGGAGGGAGGTGATGGGCACACTCAATGAGGTATTTCAAACAAACGTCCCCATGGACCCCATGTGCTGCCTACTGGGGGTCCTGGAGGACGAGATCCCCGAAGAATTGGTTAGGGTTGCGTTCTCCAGAGCTTTATTTCAGGCCAGGAAACTCATACTTATGGGATGGAAATCTGTGGCGCCGCCAACTAGGAGGGCTTGGGTGGAACATATGGGGCACACTCTCATAAGGGAGAAGTATATCTTTCAACATAGAGGGTGTCCCACCAGGTTTGAGCGAATTTGGTCCAAATGGCTGGACACGCCGGGGATAAGCCCGAAAGAACTAGTGATGTCCAGACTTTTACAAACTCTATAAACAAAATCAGGGAACGCAGGATGGTTTATACATCATGAATGGTGTGGGCGGGGGGGGGGGGGGGGGGGGGCGAGGATAGAGGTGTATTTTGGTCTGCAGGAAGTGACGCAGTGAGATGGTGAGCTCAGTGGCAATAAACAATGTATGTTAGAACCTGAAAATTATCTGCTATAACAAATCTTATGTATTTGTAAAACCGATGATAATACATGATGGAAAATATGTGAATGTTCAATAAAACCTTTTCTGATTTAAAAAAAGAATACATACATACTTGAAAATAATTTTGTTTTTAAACCAGAGTTCAGTATCATTTTAATGTCACTCTGTTGCTATTTAAAAAAAATAAAAATAAATAAAAAATAAAGTTTTGCCATCAATGAATAGAATTAAAAAGATTGTAAAGGATCTATTTTTTTATATACTTACCTGTTCTGTGCACAGAGCAGCCTTGATCCTCCTCTTGGGGTCCCCTTCTGGTGCTCCAGGCTCCTCCTGCCTTTGAGTAACCCCCCTAGCAAGCCACCTGCTAGGGGGGTACTCGTGCGGGCTTGATCCTGAGCAGCACCCTGTGCGTCTATTGACACACACAGTGTGGCTCGGCCTCAGCCCTTGCTCCCTCGTCACTGGAATTGATTGAGCCAATGGCTCCTGCTGCTCGCACTGAGTCCAGTGAGGAGGGAAAGAGAGGAGCGCTGCTGCTCACGGGCACAGTGCTGAACAAAGATCAGGTCAGGTAGGTATTTAAGGGGGGCAGGAGGAAAGCTGAACCTAAAAGCTTTCTTACTTTAATGCAAAGAATGCATTAGGGTAAAAAAAAACTTTAGCCTTTACAACTACCTTAATACTTACCTGTCTGCAACGATCCTAGCTTGCATAAGGTTCTTCAGGATCTTACATACAACTGGGTAGGTCAGATTTCTGGTCTCCTGCTGAGCGATGTAATTTCTTTCATCCACCCCTATGTCCTGTAGTGGCATAGTGGGTCAGTGGAAAGGACCACTGCGCTCAGAGGAGGACCTTGAGACACGCGGGACTGCGTTGGATTCTGAAATCACTACTGCTCAATCACTGTGCAGGGTGACTGGTCTTGTATCCACCCCATTCAGTAGGTGTCACCCCCCCTTCCTGGTGAATTGGTGGTACCCGTACACAAAAGATTAAAACATACAAGATATCAGTCTGATCGCACGTAGGACTGACAAGTAGGGGGAATAATCCTCCCATTTGTACAGTGCATTTTATAATCTGTAACCATAATTATGAAAAGTAACGTTTTGTAATAAGTGGTCTGTGGGTTCAAGGAAAATTCTTATGGTCCTGTGCCCAGTGTGATCGGTTACATTCATTCTAAAACAATGTAACCACAAAGGTTTGAGTTAATGAACTAATTTTAAAGAGGGAAAACAATAGGGAGGAAGGAAATCTTGTTTAGTATTTTAATGAAAAAGTTTAAAAAGAGGGAAGTTTGTGTTTATTTGATGTTTTTTTTTTTAACAATGTCTCATTATTTAAAGTGGAAATAAACCCTCATATCCTTTACAGCCAAGGATGTTGCCATCTTAGCTTATGTTTGGTCTGCAGTTGGCATGGTGCTGCACATGTGATCAGTTATGACATCAGTCATTGTTTGACAGTTGTGTTGACAACATAAGCAAATGTGAGCGGTATCATTCATGGCATACCTTGAATGTAACTGTTTTGGAAAGGAAAAGATTTAGGAATGGGTTTAGTTCTGCTTTAACTATTTTTTGTTTGCAGTTGGTGGATAATGGTCACTTCTTGTCCTGCCAAAAAGAAGTGAATAGAGCTGTCCTACAAGAGGACACAGACACCTAGAGTTGACAGAGATTCTACCACACTCTATCCAATACTAAAAACAAGAAGGTTTTGGCTCGGGTTGTCATATAGCAAATCCAAAGTAAACCAAATCACTAAAATCTGGTATAAACTTTTACATGTTATAGCTTTTCTAAGACTATCCATCCAGATTTCATAGAATGAGTTGAATACTTATCTCTCAGGCAGGTAGCAAGTTAAATCTTCAGTTCCTCCCACTAGTTGCTATGTCACTGAAGGACAAGTAAAATGTGTGGTTCATTCCACCACCAGCCATTAAGCAGGGTCCCCATGCTTCTCCATGTGGCCGTATCCTGCAACTGGAGCCCTAGTAGTAAACAGGACTATCCAGGCATAATTCTGCCCAAGCCCACACAGACCTGTCTGTCTGTCAACAAATCCACAAATGGTCGTATAAGACCTTCACACTCCATCCTCCAGCTCCAAGTCCATCCATCCAAGTCCATCCAGCACACCTCATGCGAGGCTCTAAAAGTCCAGCCAAACACTCAAACACATTGTGGCTTTGGTCTCCTTCCGCATGTTTCATCTAGGGGAGTCCTCTCTCACTGTGAGGACAGCAACTAATCACCACCACCTTCTAGGCCAGTAAGTTTTGCATTAGTATTCTAAGATACGCTATTTCCCAGTATTTGCCTAAATGCTTTTGGGGCTTGTTCACACTAGTGGCTGGGAGGCAGAAAAAGCCTGTGGTTGAGCCACACTTTCTCTTCCCCTCAACTGCCAGTAGGCTAATCCAAAAAAAAAAAAAAAACGAATGGGTTCCCACATTCACAAAATCAAGGTGGATGGAAGAATCCTGCCTGGTATGTATTCCTCCAAATGTCTGTGCACTAAACTCTGTAACCAGCAATAAAACCAGGAAAAGACCTCTTCCCCACAACCCTAGCCAGTGGTTGTGGGGTCTGCGGGTGAGGGGCTTATCAAAATCTGGATACTCCTTTTTAAAAGGGGTCCCCAGAACATGCCCCCGGCCGATGAAGTCACCCTGCCCCTTAGTTATTTAAGAACTGGCAGATGGCGGGAGCGGACTGTTTTTTTTTCTTTTTTTGCATCATCAGTGGCGGTGGGCATCATGATTGATGATGGATCTATACCAGGGGGGAATTTATTTTTATTTTCTAATTAAAGGACTTGGCAAAAACTGCAAGAGTAAAAAATCCTCTGTTTATTTTGGCTTGCAGGTCCTGTCTATTCACGGTACAAATAAAAACCTTTTGGATAGCATTGCCCGCCCATTGGGTGTATGGCGAGTTAGTTCCCATACGTATGCTGCCATGGAGTCTGTCAGAAAAACTGAAAATTCCCTATCAAATACTTACAGTAATTTTCCTTTCCTGATGGACTCCAAGGCAGCATACGTATGGTTTAACTCGCCTCCACTCCTCCCCTATAGGACCCCACTCCCATAAATCTTTCCTCTGAGACAGAGGTCACGTTCCGTAACTAGCCTATTCAAGACACTGGGGGGGGAAACTCCTGCTGCCATGGAGTTCATCAGGAAAGGAAAATTATGGTAAGTATTTGATAGGGAATTTACAATTTTACTGACAGACTCCATGGCAGCATACAAATGGGAACTAACTCACCATACACCCAATGGGCGGGCAATGCTATCCCAAAGGCTTTTATTTGTACCGTCAACAGACAGCACCTGCAAGCCAGAATAAATAGAGGATAAGGAAGCAGACAGTACACAATAATGAGCCATAAACATATTGATAGAGGACCACAAGGCTTCCCTACAGACTACTTTGGGAACCACATGTTGTGAAGCTGCCCAAGATGTAGACCCACTCCTGATCAAGTGAGCAGACACTACCTCCAAAGGAGCCAAGCCCTTGGCTCTGTGAGCTTCTGGATGGCCTAGGCAATCCGTGCCACAATCATCCTAGATGAGGCACTTTCCTCTGATTCCCTGTTTACTAGAAATGCTCTTAACCAACAAAGCCACAGCGCTCCCTCTCCCACGTCTAAAGGATGCCAGTTAGAACTCTAAAGGTTGGTCGAACAATTTCCTGGCTCCCTTGAAACACTAAAACACCCTTTGGTATTGAGTCAAGCATAGGTAACAACTCGAACTGGAAAGAACATTAAGAAAGTTCTCCATGGCCAGTGAATCAATCTCTGAGGCTTTTTATGCTGACGGGATAGTCAGGAAAAAGGCGAACTTGACTGAGTGGCCTTTAACAGAGACAGCCCTAGAACACTCCGCTCCAATTCCTGTGGGGGAGTTGAGAACAAGAGGGAGACTCCATTTGGAAAACCTCAGTTTACTCAGAGGTCTGAGCCTAGCTGCTCCCTTGAAGAATTGTTGGACAGGAAAAGATGCCTAGACCGGAATACACCTGTGAAGGCCGATAAAGCTGACACTTGAACCCCGAGGGAGATGACCGATAGAGCCAGATCTAAATCCAACTGGAGGAAGCCTAGAATATTTAGAACTTCTTTTTTAATAAGAAAATATTTAGAACTTCTAGATCACTACATGTTCTACCAGCAGCAGACATGTATTGAATGATCTTTGACCAGATTCTCCCGTAAACTTTGTTTGCGTTCATGCTTCTAGTATTCAAGAGAGCAGAGATTACTCTGGAGGAGCAGCCGAGGACCTCCAATCTCATGAGCCAGACTGTCAAAAGCAACCGTGCTGGATATGGATGTAGAATTGCACCCAGTGACAGAAGGTTTGGTCTGAGGAGAAGGTGCCCTGGGTTTTTGGAAGCTGAACTGTGCTAGCAAGGGTAACCGTGGCCTAATTGGCCAATAAGGCATCACTGCCATTACCTCCAAAACCTCTGTTTGGAGTCTTTGTAGAAACCCGAGGTTAACAAGGACTGGAAGAAATGCACAGGTCCTACTGTATTTCCAATAATCCATCAGGGCACCAGTGCTTGAAAAACCTCTGCATGTAGAGACCATTTGTTGTTGTCCAATTGTACTCTGGAAAGAAAGTCTGTTAGAATATTTTGGACTTTGGGGACAAAAGCCACTTAGATGTAGGCTTGATTTTTCTTAACCCAAGACATACAGTAATCAGCTCAGTTCCCTTGTAATAGGGAACAGGCTGTAAGTGCCCCTTGTCTTTTAATGTAGGAGACCGCTGTAGTGTTGACTAACCTAAGAGCACTGACGCTGCCTTTGTTACATGGTGAAAGGCTTGTACTCTGCTTCCTGGCTCCCACTGCTGGAGAAACCCCTTCCAGAAGGGCCGCCTTCTCCAGCTTCCACTTGACCCTCATATCCATAGACACCATAGTGCCAATCATTTTAGACATTGAAAGGCATGCAGGTGGTAAGAAGACAGGGCCAGGAATTTTCTGCTCCAGAATATTGGTATCCAGAGTCACTGCAATGGTCCTCTTGATTATATTGAACTGAGCCCCGAAGCACACAGTAGACTGAGTGGGCTCCAGGTGACTCCTTTCCAGAATTAGCTGTCATACCACTTTGAGGCGCATTGAAAAGACTTGAGCTCTGGGCTCCAGCAGCTGCCCTTTGTTTTGGGACAGTAGGAGAAGGACATCCACGTAATTATGCAGGCGTATGCTCCTTGTTTTGATAAAGACCATCACAACCAATTAGACACTGAAGATACATAGGGTGATGTTGAAAGCCTGAATGGCTGGATCTGGAGATGGTCTTGACCTACAGTGAGCCAAAGGAACTTGCGGAAGTCTTCTACGATGGGCACATGAAAGTAAGCATCTTAGGTCTATTGGAAACAAGCCAGTCACCTGGCTGGATACCCTATGAATCAGGGACAATGTCTCCACCTTGAACTTCTCCTTGCTGAAAATTGTCTCAGGTGCGCAAAGTCCAAAACCGGCCTCCGCAAGCTGTTCCTCTTCATGACCATAAAGAGGGGCGAGTACCTGGCCTAAATCCCTCGCATTCAAAGACTGCCACGGCCGCATTTTGCAACACCAGTGACTTACGTAAAGCATGAGTATATGCTTCCTTTATTTTAGAGTGAGGTAAAATCTATTGAAGTGAAACTAAGATCAGTAGGACTTCTGATGGACCATGCATGTTCCAAAATACCATTTTAATGTCCCAATAGTTCGAGGCCCAAAATCAGTAGCTTCTTGGATACCCTAGTTCAAACTTTTAGCAAACTTTTGAGGGGAAATCTGGTCTCCACACCATCGCTTCCTAGAATCCCGACCTGGTCTGTAAAAACGTGCGACCCTCGCACGCTCCGAACTTTGTTCTCTAGATTGTTGTTTTGCGGCCTATCAGGCGCCGGTCCTGAAGCAGGACCCCAGCTTGCCAACTGTGGCCCGAGTTATGGTGCTATCCAGCTTTCCAATATTTGAAGCTTCTTCAAAAGGAATGCTATAGTACGCCTGTTAGAGGCGGGACCAGCAAGCCCAGGCCCCAGCCATAGCACTCACTTGCAGTAACATGACAAGAGCATAACCCGCGCCACTATGCAGATGATGTCAATTGGAGCCTGACTATGGAAACTGACACCAGCTCCTGAATTACAGAGTTTGTGAAAATCCTCTTGAATGCTCCATATTCTCCATGCACATTTTCATCCTTTTCAACATGGCCACAAGAGCCCAGGCTGACTTTCGGGCTATATACTGTATCTTACAAGGAAAAGCGATATGCTTGCTCAGAAGGGAGATATATCTCATGACCTTGCTCCATTCATCCAAAATGATGTCCCCTAGTTCTGTTAGGAATGGGGAGAATAGAACACTCTGTCTAAGGCTACGTCTCCACTATTGAGACCCCAAAGTCGCATGATTTAGAGTGCGAATTTGGAATGCGACCCTGATATGATTCTGAGTGCAGCCCCAAACCAACTTCACAGTCTCTGGATCAAAGCTGCATCAAAAGTCACACCAAAGTAGAGCAGGAACTTTTTCAGAGTTGCTGCAACTTAGTCACATAAATTGGAACGGGTGCTATTGAAATCAATGGGCTGAGACTCGTCCTGTGACCCTATGTCTCCAAAGTCGCATGACAAGTTGCACTGGAGGAAAACATAGCCCAAGGTGCTTACAGAACTTCCTCTTGCCTTTCAGCGCGGACCTGCATTCCCGGGAGGCCGTCATATGACGGCCTCCCCTGTGCACGCTCCCTGCGCGCGCCCTGAAGGGCGCGCGCCGGGCGCGCTGTGATCACCGAGTCACTGAGACTCGGCTGATCACCGATCCGAGTAAGGGGCCGGTCCCGGCCCCTTACCATGTGATCAGCTGTCAGCCAATGACAGCTGATCACATGATGTAAACAAAAGATCGGTAATCGTTTTTTTTTTTACTCGCGCTGACAGCGCGAGTAGAGAAAAAAGCCGATCACCGGCTCAGGTGTCAGGGACATCGGTCCCGAAGTTGAAGCACAACATCTGCCTCATCAGTGCCACCTAACAGTGCCCACAGTGCCACCTAACAGTGCCCACAGTGCCACCAAACAGTGCCCACAAGTGTCACCTATCAATGCCCACAAGTGCCACCTATCAATGCCCACAAGTGCCACCTACCAATGCCCACCTGTAGTGCCAATCAGTGCCACCTGCCAGTGCTGCCCATCACTGCCACCCATCAGTGCCCATCACTGCCGCCTATCAGTGCCCATCACTGCCGCCTCATCAGCGTACATCAATGAAGGAGAAAAATTACCCGTTTTAAATTTTTTATAACAAAATATAAAAAAATAAAAAAAAATTTTAAAAAAAATTCAGTTTTTAAAATTTTTTTAACAAAAAGTAAAAACCGCAGAGGTGATCAAATACCACCAAAAGAAAGCTCTATTTGTGGTGAAAAAATGATAAAAATTTAATTTGGGTACAGTGTTGTATGACCGCGCAATTGTCATTCAAATTGCGTCAGCGCTGAAAGCTGAAAATTGGTCTGGATAGGAGGGGGGTTTAAGTGCCCTGTAAGCAAGTGGTTAAAGAGGAGTGGATACAAGCCACATAGCTCACACAGAGACTTGCCCTCTGGGACCAGAGTCCCGCATCCCCAGCAGGCTCCCTCCTTGGAGCGGCTGAAATAGCAATGGATGAGTAAATGAGAATTCATAGCTTCTACTATGAAGGCTGGACCTTGAGGGTGACCTATGCCAAATACATCTGGAAGAGGAATGTTGTGATCTATTGAGATCTTTATCATAACGTGCCGTGTATTGTCAATCTGACCTAAAGAGGCAAAATAGGATAGAAAGGAAATGGTTAAAAGAACAAAAACAAAAAAGAGTACCCAGGTCAGCAAGAAAAGGGTTATGCCGCGTACACACGGTCGTACTTTTCGTCTACAAAAGTCCAACGGACGCTGACGGACTAAAGCTGGCTGGTAATCCGATCGTGTGTGGGCTTCTCCGGACTTTCAACCGACTTTTTTAGCCTCAAATCCGACGTACTTTAGATTTGAAACATGCTTTAAAACTTTACTTCGTAACTACGACGGACCCCGAAATCCGCTCGTCTGTGTGCTAGTCCGACGGACAAAAAGCCACGCTAGGGCACCTATTGGCTACTGGCTATGAACTTCCTTATTTTAGTCCGGTGTACGTCATCACGTACGAATCCGACCGACTTTTGTGTGGTCGTGTGTAGGCAAGTCCGGTCGTTAGAAAGTAGGCCGCAAGTCCGCCGCAAGTCCACCGAAAGTCTGCCGGAAGTCTGTCGGACAGGCTGTCCGACTTTTGTAGACGAAAAGTACGACCGTGTGTACGCGGCATTAGACCCACCCTCCCATACCTGCTACACAAGGGCTGGCCACAAGGGGGAGGGGGGGGCAGTGAAATATCCACAGTGTAAAACTGCACTGACAGACAACCTGCACAGGTGATCAAATCATAGCAGAATCACACAGGCAGCATACAAGGGTGTTAGTGCAGAGCATATACAGTACCTGTGATGATTGTACACAGCATTTAGAGAAACTGCTGCAAGCTGCCCACAGAGAAACCCCAACATCAACAAAACTAACCACTGATTGAACTTCTTCACTGAAAAGATGCCACAGCCACCCACAGCACACATGCGCTGAGCCCCTGGGCAGGAGTAACCCAGGGACGCCAGGCCGGAAGAGAAAGCAGTAGCTTGGAACGCCAATGCGCTCCAGTTGCCATGGACTGGAAGACACTACAGTCAGGGAAGAAAACAGACAAACAGAAAACACACAAATTGCTGCCATGGAATATGTAATATAAAAGTATAGATCACCGCACACGGCATGAACACAGATCTGCAATTCAATCCTGCTTCCACAATCAAACCGGACCAGGTAGGCTGATCATGCCATACTTGGGGCAGATAGGGCCACCCGCTAGTAGCTAGGTTATCTGGCCAATGCACTGCTTGCCTGCCAATGGCCAGGCTTCAGCTCTTCCAGCGCCTCTTCCGTTTGCCCACTCCATACCTCGCCAGTAGCTAAGGCTTATCAGAGTATCGCAACCTGTCTTCCCATTAGTCGCAGTTGGCCGTTCCTGATCGCAGAGAGGAAACAACTTTAGGTATTTGAATAACCAAACCAGTCTTTAGGAGGAGGACAAAAAAGGAATGCGGCCTCTGGCTCAGAGCAAAGATTTATGGGAGTGGGGTCCTATAGGGGAGGAGTGGAGGCGGGGTTAACCCATACGTATGCTGTCATGGAGTCTGTCAGGGAACAAAGTTTTATAACAGAAACAAAGAAAAACGTTTATTTTTTTCTAAATTGTTTAGCAAAAAATAAAAAACCCACTGGTGATCAAATACCACCAAAAGAAAGCTCTATTTGTAAGAAGAAAATTATAAAAATTTAGTTTGGGTACAGTGTTGCATGACCACGCAATTGTCATCCAAAATTTGACAGCGCTGAAAGCTGAAAATTGCCCTGGGCAGGAAGGGGGTGAAAGTGCCTGGTATTGAAGTGGTTAAGGATGTGGCATGTCACAAATACCGCATGCCTAGACTAATACTTATTTCCGCAGCCATTTAATTATATATTTCCTTATATGAATGGATTTTAATGCCTGTTCATGTAGTATTTACCAAGCGTTTTCAGCGTTTTTCAGTAAATACCGCACAAACGGACTAGTGAATTGACAGTTTCAGGATCACATGAGATTATTAGGCAAAATGTGTCCTGACACCTAAATATCTCATGCGAGTTCATTCTGATAGGATTCAAGTAATGCCGCGTACACACGGTCGTACTTTTCGTCTACAAAAGTCGGACAGCCTGTCCGACAGACTTCCGGCAGACTTTCGGTGGACTTGCGGCGGACTTGCGGCCTACTTTCTAACGAACGGACTTGCCTACACACGACCACACAAAAGTCTAACGGATTCGTACGTGATGACGTACACCGGACTAAAATAAGGAAGTTCATAGCCAGTAGCCAATAGGTGCCCTAGCGTGGCTTTTTGTCCGTCGGACTAGCACACAGACGAGCGGATTTCGGGGTCCGTCGTAGTTACGAAGTAAAGTTTTAAAACATGTTTCAAATCTAAAGTACGTCGGATTTGAGGCTAAAAAAGTCAGTTGAAAGTCCGGAGAAGCCCACACACGATCGGATTACCAGCCAGCTTTAGTCCATCAGCGTCCGTTGGACTTTTGTAGACGAAAAGTAGGACCGTGTGTACGCGGCATAAGAATACACATTCCTCTCGCATTTAAACATTATTTACTTATCCTGGAGTTCAGCTTCAACCACTTGCTGCCCGCCCACAGTAGTTGTACCGTGTACTGTGGTCTTTCTTTAGGGTTTGGGATGTGTGCGCCCCCTGCCGACCTGTGTGTGATTGGACACAACATGAATTTGGCAGCTGATTTGTGTACTGTGAACAGCGATCTGACTGTTTCTTCTCCCTGCAAAGCAGGGAGAAAAACCAGGCAGATGGAAAAGTAAAAGCAGCACATATTACACACATTAAACATTGTTAGGCACACAGTAACCCTTTAATTGCCTAGTTGTTAACCCCTTCCCAGCCAGTGTCATTAGTACGGTGACAGTGTACAATTTTAGCACTGATCACTATACTAGTGTCACTATTGATGTCAGTATCAGTTAGTCAGTATACCTCCCAACCAGCATCCGCTAGTGGCAGTTTGCCCGCCACCAGGTTGGCTGATGGGGCAGTACAACCAGCCCTCCTATACCGTGCCCGGCTCAGCAGGGGGGCCGGGCAACTTTATTCTTCAATTATGGTGAAAGCACTTTGCTACCAGGTTGGCTGATGGGGCAGTACAACCAGCCCTCCTGTACCGTGCCCGGCTCAGCAGGGGGGCCGGGCAACTTTATTCTTCAATTATGGTGAAAGCACTTTGCCCAGGTGAAAACATTTGACAATTCTCCTAGGTTTACTGTAACATAAAAATATTTTACCAGGTCCCCATCAGTGCAGCAGAGGGGCCCAGGAGGTGATTAGAAGAGAGGGACTATTTTTTTAATTTCGGGGTGCAGGCGTCTACAGCCGGCGCTGCACTTTTTTTAAAGCTCCTGGTTGTGGCGGCTGATGACAGCCGATCTCTGGCGGAGTGATTCTCCTTTCCCTCCTCAGTAACTGGGGAGGGCAGAGGACGGGGCTGTACCTGGGCGGCAGGAGATGATTGAAGAGAGAAGTGGGCAAGAACGCAGGCAGCACGGGGATCCTGATGCATGGGCAGGCTCACAATTTCTGTTTTCTGTTTGGTACAGAGACACATCCATACATACAGAGAGGCATACAACACCTTCTGTACTCTGTGATCATCATCATGATAACAATCATGATAACATAAGCACAGTGAGATGCTGTTAGGTCTTGTTTAGGTTTATTTTTGGGTGGTGGGAGGCAGTAAAAATGTGTAGCTGGGTCACAGTTCTACCATCTTCCAACCACTCCCCCTTATGCTGCAAAGGCACTCCTGTCATAGTGCGGGAGTAGTGACGGGATGTTGTGTAAAACACCCTGCAGCCGTACTACGGAAGCAGTGCCTTTGCAGCCTATGGGGTAGTGGTTGGGGGACAGTAAAACTGTGGCTCAGCTGCACATTTTTTTACTGCCCCCCACCCATACACAAAAGTAAACAAGACCTAACAGTTAGCATCTCACTGTACACTGAGTTGAGGCATTACCCACCCCACAGCCACACATATACTTGGATCATGTATACATGTGGCTGTGGAGCAGGGAATGTCTCGACCACTTATGATTGGCAGGGCACTGCACTGCTGTGGAGGGCAGGGGGGCCTGTCAGGTAGGCTGTATGGGGCCCCATGATTTCTAAGCCTTGCCCGCCACACTATCACAGTCCCACTATAAGTCTCTGATCACCTCCATTACTAGTGTAGTGTCAAAGCTGCGTAAATTCCAGTATATATACCATAGTTTGTAGATGCTTTAACGTTTGCACAAACCAATTAGTATACATGAAGCAGATTACATTTGGTCCAAATTTATGAAGAAATTCGATTTTGTTAAAAATTTTAATGGGTATGTTTTATAACAGAATGTAGAAAATAATCATTTTTTTCCCCAACATTTTTGGTCTTTTTTCATTTATATCACAGAAAATAAAAAACCCATTGTTGATCAAATACCACCAAAAGAACGCTATATTTGTGTGGAAAAATATGATAAAAATTTCATTTGTATACGGTGTTGTATGACCGCGCAATTGCCAGTTAATGTAATACAGTGCTGAATAGCAAAAAAGCTGGTCATGAAAGGGGTAAAACCTTCTGGAGGTCAAGTGGTTAAAAAACAAATTTACTAATTCTCTAAACCCTCCCAGTCCCCTAACCTAGCCTAAGCTGACCATTCCCTTGCAGGTGCTCACACAATGACAATGGCCTTACACATTGTTTACTTCAAGACTGCTAAAAGATCCACTGCCAGACTGCCCATAGACCTGAATGGGACATCCCCATACTTCAGGAGCAATGTCTTGTGATCTATGTGATGTCAATGTAAAGGCAGCCCACCACTAGATTTGTAACCGGCAGTATGCAAGCAATGGATGAGTCTGCCATCAAAGAATGTAAGTAAACACCTGGGTAGGGGTGATGGTTTGCTTAGACAAGTTATGGGGGCTAGGGAGGGTTTTTAAAGCGCAACTGAAGTTTCAGTCTAACCCCTTGCCACTGCCACCTCCTGGCCCTTTAAGAGGATCTAAATTCTGAGAGGCAGAGGCAAGCTTTCCAGTCATGTAATGCTGTGATTGGTTGTCACAAAGGTCACATGATCAAAACCTCCCAATCGCAAGTATGCATCGAGAGCTGCCATGACAGCTCACTTACTATGCTGAGAACACTCAGTGAGCGCGCTCAGCACAGAAAAGTCATTCCCCACGGATGCATTAGTGCAGTGGCTCTGCGTTAAAGCCCAGCCACCATATATATGCATACGGCCATCGGGAACAGGATAAGTTAGCTCAATACATTTCAGGTGCATCAAAACAACAGGTGAGTACAAAAGCATGTGCCCGGACAGCAGGCTGCAGAGTGGGGACCTTGCTCTCTGTAGGGAAGCAGCGGTCTCTTTGCAGAGGTCAGATACACCCCTTGCTGAGTCAGATACAGAAATCTCCAATCAATGGGGAGCATGAACTTTGTTGATTGCAGAGCTATAGGTCTGACTCAGTAGGTGGCATCAGGCCTCTGCAGTGAGCGTGCTGCTTTACCACAGAGAACGGGGTCCCACTCTGTAGCTGCTGGAAAGGAACAGGCTTTTCTATTCAAGCTTTAGCTGCTTTACAAAGAAAAATTAACTCTATGAGATAGAACACGTGAAATGTGTTTAGCTAAAATAAACGGAAGGTTCAAAAAATGTGTGAACGTATCTTTTAAGGAGGCTTTTTATGTATTTAGATTTTAGCGGGTACAGCGTGCTAAGACTCTTTTATTTAAAACAGGGGTCTCAAAGTACCGGCCCGCGGGCCATTTGCGGCCCGCGGACCGGTTAAAAATGGCCCGCAGGCAGGGCCGATCCAGGACTAGAGGTCGACCGATATTTGGCCATTAGGCCGATATATAGCACTGGCTGCTGCTCTTCCTCCCTTCTCCACACTCAGCGCTTGATGCTTGTGTGAAACTGACATGTAACAGGAGGAGAGAGACAGAGGGATCTGTCAGATTTGAGGTTGATGTCGGGGGTGGGCGGGACCCGGCCGGGGTGGGCGGGACCCGGCTAATATCAAACACCAGCCAATGGGATCTGGGCGGGCAGCTACGTGTATGTGGCCCGCCCCTTTTCTTAAGCAGCCCAATCATTGGCTGGTGTTTGACAGCTGCTGGTCCCGCCCACCTCGGCCGGGTCCCGCCCACCCCGACATCAACCTCAATTCTGACAGATCCCTCTGTCTCTCTCCTCTGTGCTACGTGTCAGCTTCACACAAGCATCAAGCGCTGAGTGTGGACAGCTCCTTGTCAGTTTCACACACGGTTACACTCCGCTCAGTGTGAAACCTGCCAGTGGCACCTGCCTGTGCCAATCAGTGCCATCTGTCAGTGCCATCTGTCAGTGCCAGCTGCCAGTGCCACTGCCAATCAGTGCCACCTGCCAGTGCCAACCAGTCTGCCATTTCCACCTGCCACCTCCAACCAGTAACACCTGCCAGTGCCACCTGCCACCGCCAATCAGTGCCACCGCCAACTAGTGCCACCACCAACCAGTGCCCCTGCCAATCAAAGCCACCTGCCAGTGCCACCTTCCGCCACCTGCCAGTGCCACGCCAATCAGTGCCACCTGCCAGTGCCAACCAGTGCTTGCCAGTGCCACCTGCCACCACCTGTCAGTGCCATGCCACTCAGTGCCACCTGCCAGTGCCACGCCAATCAGTGCCACCTGCCAGTGCCAATAGTGCCACCTGCCAGTTCCAAACCAGTGCCACCTGCCAGTTTCAAACCAGTGCCACTTGCCAATGCCTGCCAGTGCCACCTTCCAGTGCCACCTGCCAGTGCCATTGCCAATCAGTGCCACCTGCCAGTACCATCTGTCAGTGCCAATCAGTGCACCCTCCAAACAGTGCAACGTGCCACCTGCCAGTGCCACCTGCCAGTGACAGACAGTGCCACCTGCCAGTGCCACCTGCCTAAGCCAACCAGTGCCACCTGCCACAGCCAACCCGTGCCATCTGTACTGAGGACATCAAGTGTGTGGTAGAGTGACAGGAGCAAGCAGGGAGGAGTGGAGTGGGTGAGGTTTTTTTTTTTTCAAATCGGCCTAAAATATCGGCCACAAAAATCGTCATCATATATCGGCCATCGGCCGCCCCGATTTCTAAATATTGGCATCGGCCAGAGAAAAATCCATATCGGTCGACCTCTATCCAGGATGTCTTTTTGAACTGCACCCAGGCACCGCAGAGGGGGAGGCGCCAAAGAGCTTTACCTCTCCATCTCTTCTGTCCTCTCCGCTGCACGCTGCTGCAGCCCAGAGAGAGAACAGAGCTGAGAATGGAGCAGAGGCAGGATCCGCTCATCGATCCGCCCACCTAGGCATTGACGATCGATCAGAGCCCCAAACCAGGGTCCTGCTGCCACCTCAGGGCGGGAGATTGTGTTCTCTGGGTCCCCTGTCACTAGGCCTGTATGGAAGCCAGGAGGAGAGGACTCTGGAGGCAGATGATCCTGACTGCCAGGAGAGGTGAGTGAGCATCACACTGAGGCAAAGTCCTTAGTGGGGTGACTGGGGTAGAAATTTGTGCAGTGTGGGGGGTATTTTATGCAGTGTGGAGGGTGATTGTGTAGTGTGGGGGTAATTATGGAGTGTGGGGGGTATTTTATGGAGTGTGTGGCTATTTGTGCAGTGTGGGAGGGGTAATGCTGGGGGTTAATAATGCGTTTGCTGACACCAGTGCTGGGGGTTAATAATGCGTTTGCTGACACCAGTGCTGGGGGTTAATAATGCGTTTGCTGACACCAGTGCTGGGGGTTAATAATGCGTTTGCTGACACCAGTGCTGGGGGTTAATAATGCGTTTGCTGACACCAGTGCTGTGTATAGTATAGTATAGTATTGCTGGTATAGTTCATTGCTTTTGAAGTTTTAAAAGTTTGCATGCGGCCCCCCATGGGATATGAAAATTGTCATGTGGCCCTCAGGCAATTTGAGTTTGAGACCCCTGATTTAAAACGATGATTACTGCTTAAATAATGAGCCTATCTTAGAATATTCCATCTACAGAATCATACAGAATGTATTGAAGGATTTCAATATCTGTGAACTATTCCAACTTTTTTTTTTTAACCACAATCTATGAAAACATTTTCAGAAGTTGTTGTCATATAACTGTATCCAGACCCAGCCATGGTACAGTGACAAAGAAAGAACACCCTGCAGTCATTTCATTTCAAGCCCTAGTCAAAACATAATTACCATCTTCTGATTTATTGGTTTTGTCACTGTACCAGAACACCCTACAGGGGATTTGGGATAAATCTGATTGATACATTAGACATCTCCTGTATCACTTACAGTCCTATGAGGATACTATGTACATTGCGCAGGGGATGCCCGTATTATTGGTTATAGCTTTGACATTCAATAGATTCTGTAATTACTCTTCAGTACAAAATAAATCAGTTTATCTCTACAGAATTGATTATAAGCGTATTTAAAAAAATATATATTAAATAGGAATAGGAGATATCAAAAGCAGTTTTGTTTTTTTTAAGAACTGATCTGTTATGATCTGATGGCATGTTAGGATGCGAACCTCTGGGTTGCCATATTAATTATTTCTGATCTACTTATTGGCTAAAAATGTTGACAAATGCTTTAGCCAATTTAACATGGAGCTCTGCCCCTATAGGGCTCACCAATTTTCGAAAGCGTAACTGCAGGCAGAGCTAAAAAAAATCATCAATGATTGTAATTATATATTTATTATAAAAAAATAATAATATATTTATTACAAATATGTTGAATTGTATTTTAAATGCAGCTAGTACAAATACATGAATTGGTCTTTATCAGCCTCTTGTAAAGCAGCACTCAGTCTGGGACAGGGAGGAACAGTGCAGTGTCCTGAACTAACCTGTGCTCACCAGAAACATGCTGACAAGAGGAGAGAGCAGAGAGATGGGTTCATCATCCCGTTGTTGCTCCCTCATTATCCAATCACAGGCTGGAGGCAGGGAGGTGACCTAGCTGCATTGCTTAAAGAATATGTTACCCCAACATTTCATATTCCTATACCATGTACTCAGTGGCGGAACTACCGCCATAGCGACACATGCGTGCGCTATGGGGCCCGCAGTCATGTAGGGCCCGGCAGAGGTGGCTCTCTAATTCGGCAATTAGGCTAATTGAAGAGCCGCCTCTGCTGAAAAATGTCGCCACGGGCGTGGCGTTAAGCTCTGGCCAGCAGCGGGTTGCCTGTGAGCTCCAAGCAGTTCCTAGCACGGCCAAGCAGTGGAGAGAGGGGTCGGAGCGTGGCTGTCTTGGGGAGGAGGCGGGGCCAGCGCTGTGTTCTTTTAAGGAGGAGAAGGGGAGGAGATTCCAGCAGCCTGAGCAGTGAGCACAATTCCCTCTGCTTGGGAGACACAAATCGCACCCCCCCCCCCACTGGAGTGCTCAGCGGAGCGGCGGTTTCCGCACACCCTGGAGGAGGCATCTGGCTGACGAGGAGAGGAAGAGGAAGGCACCGTGGAGGAGGCCTCAGGAGCACTGCATGGAGCCGATCCAACCGAAGGGAAGGTAGGAGAGAAGAGGTGTCTGGGCTGCCCCTCTCTGGGGCTGTCAATCAGTGTGTGTGTGGGGGGGGGATCAGGGGCTCCAGCTGCAGGGAGAGGCAAAGCTACCACCATGCCACAACCTTTTCTGCAGCCAGCGACCAACAACATTTTTTTTTTTTTTTTATGAGAGAGAGCCACCCCCTCCATCCATGTTCCTGCAGCATCCCTCAGCCACAGCCAGAGACTGGTCTTTATATACATCCCACAGCACTGAGATAGAGAGCACTGACACCAGCACCGAAATAGAGAGCACCGACACCAGCACCGAGATAGAGAGCACCTACACCAGCACCGAGATAGAGGACATTGACACCAGCACCGAGATAGAGAGCACTGACACCAGCACCGAGATAGAGAGCACTGACACCAGCACCGAGATAGAGAGCACCGACACCAGCACCGAGATAGAGAGCACTGACACCAGCACCAAGATAGAGGTCACTGACACCAGCACCGAGATAGAGAGCACCGACACCAGCACCGAGATAGAGAGCACCGACACCAGCACCGAGATAGAGGACACTGACACCAGCACCGAGATAGAGAGCACCGACACCAGCACCGAGATAGAGAAAACCGACACCAGCACCGAGATAGAGGGCACTGACACCAGCACTGAGATAGAGAGCACCGACACCAGCACCAAGATAGAGGACACTGACACCAGCACCGAGATAGAGAGCACCGACACCAGCACCGAGATAGAGAGCACCGACACCAGCACCGAGATAGAGAGCACCAACACCAGCACCGAGATAGAGAAAACCGACACCAGCACCGAGATAGAGGACACTGACACCAGCACAGAGATAGAGAGCACCGACACCAGCACTGAAATAGAGAGCACCGACACCAGCACCGAGATAGAGAGCACCGACACCAGCACCGAGATAGAGGACACTGACACCAGCACCGAGATAGAGAGCACCGACACCAGCACCGAGATAGAGAAAACCGACACCAGCACCGAGATAGAGGACACTGACACCATCACCGAGATAGAGAGCACCAACACCAGCACCAAGATAGAGGTCACTGACACCAGCACCGAGATAGAGAGCACCGACACCAGCACTGAGATAGAGGACACTGACACCAGCACCGAGATAGAGAGCACCGACACCAGCACCGAGATAGAGAGCACCGACACCAGCACCGAGATAGAGAGCACCGACACCAGCACGGAGATAGAGGTCACTGACACCAGCACCGAGATAGAGAGCACCGACACCAACACCAAGATAGAGGTCACTGACACCAGCACAGAGATAGAGAGCACCGACACCAGCACTGAGATAGAGAGCACCGACACCAGCACCGAGATAGAGAGCACCGACACCAGCACCGAGATAGAGAGCACCGACACCAGCACCGAGATAGAGAGCACCGACACCAGCACCGAGATAGAGAGCACCAACACCAGCACCGAGATAGAGAGCACCGACACCAGCACGGAGATAGAGGTCACTGACACCAGCACCGAGATAGAGAGCACCGACACCAACACCAAGATAGAGGTCCCTGACACCAGCACAGAGATAGAGAGCACCGACACCAGCACTGAGATAGAGAGCACCGACACCAGCACCGAGATAGAGAGCACTGACACCAGCACCGAGATAGAGAGCACCGACACCAGCACGAGATAGAGGACACTGACACCAGCACCGAGATAGAGAGCACTGACACCAGCACCGAGATAGAGAGCACCGACACCAGCACTGAGATAGAGAGCACCGACACCAGCACCGAGATAGAGAGCACCGACACCAGCACCGAGATAGAGAGCACCGACACCAGCACCGAGATAGAGAGCACCGACACCAGCACGAGATAGAGGACACTGACACCAGCACCGAGATAGAGAGCACCGACACCAGCACCGAGATAGAGAGCACCGACACCAGCACCGAGATAGAGAGCACCGACACCAGCACCGAGATAGAGGTCACTGATACCAGCACCGAGATAGAGAGCACTGACACCAGCACCGAGATAGAGAGCACCGACACCAGCACCGAGATAGAGAGCACCGACACCAGCACCGAGATAGAGGACACTGACACCAGCACCGAGATAGAGAGCACCGACACCAGCACCGAGATAGAGAGCACCGACACCAGCACCGAGATAGAGGACACCGACACCAGCACTGAGATAGAGAGCACCAACACCAGCACCGAGATAGAGAGCAGCGACACCAGCACCGAGATAGAGGACACCGACACCAGCACCGAGATAGAGGACACCGACACCAGCACTGAGATAGAGAGCACTGACACCAGCACTGAGATAGAGAGCACTGACACCAGCACCGAGATAGAGAGCACTGACACCAGCACCAAGATAGAGAGCACTGACACCAGCACCGAGATAGAGAGCACCGACACCAGCACCGAGATAAGAGGACACTGACACCAGCACTGAGATAAGGGAACACTGACACCAGCACTGAGATAGAGAGCACTGACAGCAGCACTGAGATAAGGGAACACTGACACCAGCACCCAGATAGAGAACACTGACACCAGCACTGAGATAAGAGAGCATTGACACCAGCACTGAGATAAGAGAGCACTGACACCAGCACTGAGATAAGGGAGCACTGACACCAGCACTGAGATAAGGGAACACTGACACCAGCACTGAGATAAGAGAACACTGACGCCAGCACTGAGATAAGAGAGCACTGACACCAGCACTGAGATAAGAGAGCACTGGCACCAACACTGAGATAAGAGAGCACTGACACCAGCACTGAGATAAGAGAGCACTGACACCAGCACTGAGATAAGAGAGCACTGACACCAGCACTGAGATAAGAGAGTACTGACACCAGCACTGAGATAAGGGACTACTGTCACCAGCACTGAGATAAGAGAGCACTGACGCCAGCACTGACATAAGAGAGCACTGACACCAGCACTGAGATAAGAGAGCACTGACACCAGCACTGAGATAAGGGAACACTGACACCAGCACTGAGATAAGGGAACACTTGACACCAGCACTGAGATAAGGGAACACTGACAACATCACTGAGATAAGGGAGCACTGACACCAGCACTGAGATAAGGGAACACTGACACCAGCACTGAGATAAGGGAACACTGACAACAGCACTGAGATAAGGGAGCACTGACACCAGCACTTTAAAGCTCTAAATATATGTAAATGTGGTAATCTGTTGTTCAATGGCATTAGTTAATTTTTTTTTTGGGGGGGGGGGGGTTTCGGGGGGGGGGGGCTATACAACATTTTGCTATGGGGCCCTGTGATTTCTAGTTACGCCCCTGCATATACTTGTGTATAAAGTATGCTGTTCTCTTTGTATTGCTTCCTTTGTGTGAAATACCTGGTGATCCTGCCAGTGCCCCTGCTTTCCTATTTCAAACTGACCATGCATGGCATTAGAGAACATCAATCCCAGCGTAGACAGTTTTCTGGTAGTGCTAGCAGCACAGTCTGCCTGTCCTCTAATGGCCAAGACTTATGCTGTTACACCCTCCTTCACAACCATTCACTGCGAAGATCAGTATCTGTAGTTTCTCCGCCCTCGTCTCTCTAAGCCCCTTATGCAGCCGTGAACTAAAATTCTATGATCACTTATAAAAAAAGAAAGCAAGGTATTTATCATGTTATTTTTTATTTATATACACAATTGTTTTCCCTTTCTAAATTTCTAATTTAAACTGAAAGGTAAGTGTTCACATATACTTTTACTGCGGAAAAGAAAAGTGAGGTCAGCAGGCTGGTCACACTATGTGACGGAGCTGAGTAAAATCTCAGAACTGGATGGACAGGAAAACACATTTTTGGGAGGTAAGAAAACTCCCAAATATATGTTTTAACAAGGTATTCAGCTTTTTGCCTGTTTTTCTCTCCCTGTATTATATGGATCTGCAAGAAGACACTAGAATAATAAAAAAGTATGTGACTACCAGCCACCAAGATCCAAAATCCTCCTAACTGACTTTAATAAATGGAAGAGGGGGAAGGAGCCTTTGATGTTGCTATCTCTTCTGCTGTTAGAGAAGAAGTGATATATAATTACGGTAGTTATTCCTTACTGGAGTGGAGGGGGAGGCACAAACATATAGCACAAAATGAATCACATTCTAAAAGTGAGATGAACTACAGTGGGTATAGAAAATAACCACCTCCTTTAAAATAATCACATTGTGTTGCTTTGCAGCCTAAAATGAAGACAGCCATAGTTTTTGTTTTATCCAGCTGTATTTACTCAGTGAAGCTTATAACATTCAAGTGAAAGATATGTAGCGCTGGTAGATTTTCAATCTACTGTTGATAGGTAAATTTAGTGGGTTATCTGTTGATACATAGTCAGATTTGCCTCTGTTCCAGCTTAGCTGAGTTGCATGTAGTTTCACACTGTGCCTGTGGGTGTCGTTGTCGCCATGGATCGGAGTTGGAAAGGCAATACGCTGAAGCGTATGAGTGCTCCTCTGTCCCGGAGATAACTCGGTGGAGGTGGTCCTCCGAGTTCCATTCTGGGGGAGGGTATTTATAGAACAGACGCCATGTTTTGGGGTTCATTTCGTTCCACCTGCTGGCCCTCCTGGCCGACAGGTATGTGCTAGGAGTACTACCTCTTGGTCCTCCGTCCGGGAGGCTCACGTAGCTGCAGCGTGTGGGTAGCCCAGAAGCCTGTCTGGGGCCTACCACAGCGGCAGAGGAATGGTCCTGGGCTGTCTGTCCTAGAGGGAAGAAGCTGGACAACTGAGAAGATCCCAGGGGAGGACCCGTCATGGAAGGATCATGCAGAGTGCTGGTCTGGAGAGGTGCCTGGTGACTCAGTTGGAGGACGTATCCTAAAGTAACCCTATCGCATAGTACTGCCGGGTCGGCTTAAAGGTTCTAGTGCTGTGTTTGCTGTTCATCTTAAACCATTACATGCTGTGGCAGAGGATTGTACGGGTTTTGTTCCAATCAAGTCTGTGACAGAGACTTTTGTTCGTGCTGCGTACTGGCTGCTAGGTTAGTGAGAGAAACCTATCCAGGTGGGAAAAGATTCAACTATAAAGAGAGAGTACATTCATCCACAAACTCTCAATTCCTAATGCTACACCAAGAAAAGGTATTTGAACTTCCCTGCAACTCTCCTTCTATCTCTTTCCTGCTACTTCCTTCAATTTACGTTTATTAAAGCATTGGAAAAGATACCCAAGTGTCCGGTGCCTACATTGTCCGGTGTTAAACTCAACGGGACCCTAGACCCGGTTCTGGTGAAATAGAGGTAACGAAGGTGACGGTAACAGCTTGTTTTAAACCAGCAGCTCCATCGTGAGTAATTGCTACATGTGGGGGCATCGTCCGGGATTGTTAGCCGTCAACCTCTTGCAACCCTGAGAAGTATTTCACCGGGAGTTTATGTTGGAACAAATTTCTGGACTTTGTCAATTTTTGGAGAGAGGAAGGGGTTAAAGTGCAGGACTTTATTTCTGACTGCGTAGGCTGTGGGTGAGAATTAAAAGCCCGGGAGCTACGTGATCAGAAGAGCAAGTGGGAGGAGCCTAACCTACTTGTTGCCACGTGGGACGCGTGTGTGCGTGTTTGGCGCCAGAGGAGAAGAGAGGCCTCGTGATCGTGCTGAGAAGATCAGAGTGCGGCCATGTCTTCTTTTTCGTTGATACCGCCAGCTATGGGACCTAAGATGTTCCCTACGAGTACCGCTGCGGGTGCTATGTTGACTGGAACCCTGCTGACAGATACAGTACTCTACACAGTTGGAGATATTGAAGGGCTGGGCATGTTTTGCCACAAGTGTGAAGGACTGGCCATACATCTCCGTCCATTTGTTCGTTGTTTGCAGTGCGGAGAATATTTGTGCATAGTGGAGCAACCTACTATGTCGCCCCGTGCTTATCGGGTGGACTGGGCTACAGGTATTGCCACAGTGGAAGCTGCTACCGTTGCTGTTGGAGAACAACAGACTGTGATTTCACCTGTTGCCACCGAGAGTGTTCCTGAGGGAGATACCGCTGTCACTACTTCATCAGAGGACATCACTTTAATTTCATTTCCACGTCTACTACACCTATCCCCATTGTACCTGTCCAGAAGAAGGTGGGATATGTAAAGGCTTCCCGCGGCCGTGGTCGAGGCCTACCCCAGAGACTACCCGAACCGGAGCCGGAGAAATGCATGGATCCAGAGAAGTCCACGTCAGGAACGGGTGAGAGATCAAAGGGGGACATATCTGGGACTCTTTGTAAATATTTGCCAGCAGAAGGGTTGAGAGATTCGGAGATAGATTCCATGTCGGATCTATCTGGTGATGATAATTTGTTTGAGACAATGTCACAGGAACTATTGTGGGCCCAGGGGGAAGATGTTGCTTCTGCCTTGACTTTCTCAGAGTGGACAGCCATGGACTCTGGGAAGACATCACCTTGTGTGGAGCCGCACAGTACTGCTAAGGAGACATTGTCTAAAGTTGCTCATTTGCTTCCGACACCCGTCGGGTCTATGGTGAGTAAATCACCGAACTCTTGTGTGCCTCCTGGTTTGGGAAAAAATAGATCTTTGCCTAGACTTGCACGTTTACAGAGAGTGCTTACCAAACGTGTTGCCACAGAATATGGTCTGGAGTTTCCCTATGTTCCTCAGGAAATTTTGCAGGAAATTGAGGCCAACCGGGAACTGTGGTACAGTGAAGCTGTTTGGGACTATTTGTCTGTGCCAAAGCCTTTCCGGAAAACTGGATGTTCTGTTGCCATGGATGAATGCTTCAGTGGATGTTTCCTACACTGGAACTATGGTCGGCACATCTATGCTGACAAAGTGGTCATTTGCAGACCCGGAAAAGATGACATTGTGTACTTTATCACTACAGTGGATAAACTGGGAAAGAAACTGACATTGCCAGATCCTCGGTTTTATTGGTGATTATGAACAAAGAACTTTGGGGTGTAAATAGTTAGAGAGTGTCAGTGTTTAGAGATCTTCATGATCAAGAGATAATGTTCATCTCAGCGTTTCTAAAATCCAAAGACTCTCGGTTAGCTGGATTTTCTTCATTGAAAGGATGTGATTTAATTAAAATAGGGATGGACTTCTCAAGTTACTCTAGTTCATTTTATTAAAAGGAAAAAATATACAGGAAGAGAGTGTCATTCTTCTTTTGGAATAAGACTTTGCTCCTAAACTGTTTAGTAAGGATACTGTACATATTTAGTGTGTGTCTAACTTTTTTTTTCAGGAACAATTGGATCTCCTATCAAGCTGTTAGGCTTTTCAGCTAGATAGATAGTGCGGTTGTGACAGTAATAATGTAATTTTGTTTGCAGATGTGAACATGTTGTTTTATAAATGTTGAAACTGTATTATCTCTATACTGTCTTTTCTTTTTCCTTGCCCTTATCCAAGTTTTAAGTTCAAATACCTACTCTCAGGCTTGGGAGTTATTTTGACAGACGTTGAGGACAACGTCTATTGTAGTGGGGGGAGTATGTAGCGCTGGTAGATTTTCAATCTACTGTTGATAGGTAAATTTAGTGGGTTATCTGTTCATACATAGTCAGATTTGCCTCTGTTCCAGCTTGGCTGAGTTGCATGTAGTTTCACACTGTGCCTGTGGGTGTCGTTGTTGCCATGGGTCGGTGTTGGAAAGGCAACACGCTGAAGCGTATGAGTGCTCCTCTGTCCCGGAGATAACTCGGTGGAGGTGGTCCTCCGAGTTGCATTCTGGGGGAGGGTATTTATGGGACAGACGCCATGTTTTGGGGTTCGTTTTGTTCCACCTGCTGGCCCTCCTGGCCGACAGGTATGTGCTAGGAGTACTACCTTGTGGTCCTCCGTCTGGGAGGCCCATGTAGCTGCAGCGTGTGGGTGGCCCAGAAGCCTGTCTAGGGCTTACCACAGCGGCAGAGGAATGGTCCTGGGCTGTCTGTCCTAGAGGGAAGAAGCTGGACAACTGAGAAGATCCCAGGGGAGGACCCGTCATGGAAGGATCATGCAGAGTGCTGGTCTGGAGAGGGGCCTGGTGACTCAGTTGGAGGACGTATCCTAAAGTAACCCTACCGCATAGTACTGCCGGGTCAGCTTAAAGGTTCTAGTGCTGTGTTTGCTGTTCATCTTAAATCATTACATCCTGTGGCAGAGGATTGTACGGGTTTTGTTCCAATCAAGTCTGTGGCAGAGACTTTTGTTCGCGCTGCATATTGGCTGCTAGGTTAGTGAGAGAAACCTATTTAGGCGGGCAAAGATTCCACTATAAAGAGAGAGTACATTCATCCACAAACTCTCAATTCCTAATGCTACACCAAGAAAAGGTATTTGAACTTCCCTGCAACTCTCCTTCTATCGCTTTCCTGCTACTTCCTTCAATTTACGTTTATTAAAGCATTGGAAAAGATACCCAAGTGTCCGTTGCCTACATTGTCTGGTGTTAAACTCAAAGGGACCCTAGACCCGGTTCTGGTGAAATAGAGGTAATGAAGGTGACGGTAACAGCCCGCTTATAACCAGCAGCTCCACCGTGAGTAATTGCTACAGATATAACACCAACACGTCATAAAAAAAAAAATAAACGTTCAAAAACAGAATCATAGTTGGAAAAAGGATCACCCGCCCCCCTCCCCCCAAAATGACTTGTAAATTTAATCAGGTGTAGCTAATCACCTTCTCAATGGCACACAAAGCCATTTGACTTTCAACTGTGATCAGCTGTGGTTATTTTGATTAGCTCAGTATGAAAAGAGCTTTCCTGGAGCTTCCTAGTAGTGAAACTGAAGAAAACAATCTGAATCTAGTGCAACTGAAGAAAACTATGGGTGGCAAGGCACTATCAAAAGCTCTGTGGGATAAAATTGTGGACAGGCACAAGTCAGATGGATACAAAAAAAAATGTCAAAGACTATATCAATGCCTAGAATCACAGTGAAGTCTAATATTAAGAAGTGGAAGGTATTTGGTACAACACAGACCCGCTCTGGATCAGGAAACTGGTCAGAGAGGCTACCAGGAAGTCTGCAGCATCTCTGAAGCAGTTGCATGAATTTATGACAAAGAGTGGTCATTGTGTGCATGTGACAACAATACCACAAATTCTCCTCTCCAAATGTGGCTTGTTTGGGAGGTTTGCAAGAAAAAAAGCCACTCCTCAAAAAAGGCCACATGCAGTCACAATTGAGCTTTGCCAAAACGCATCTTGAAGATTCTGAGGCCACATGGGAAAAGGTGTTATGGTCAGATGAGACTAAAATTTTATTATTTGGCCTCAACACCAAATGATATTTCTGGCGAAAAACCAATACAGCTCACCATCCAAATAACACCATTCCTACAGTAACGCATGGAGGTGGTAATATCCTGTTATAGGGGTGTTTCTCTGCGGCAGGAACTGGAGGACTTGTCAGGATAGAAGGAAAATAGATGGGGCAAAATACTGTCAAATTCTTGAGGAAAATCTGCTGCCCTCTGCCAGCAAATTGTCAATGGGAAGAAGGTTTAACTTCCAACATCACAATGACTCAAAGCACACAGCATAAATGACCACACAGTGGTTGGTGAAAAAGGTGATTGTCCTTACATTGCCTAGTCAGAGTCCATTGTGTGCATGTGACAACAATACCACAAATTCTCCTCAAATGTGGCTTGTATGGGAGGGTTGCAAGAAAAAAAGCCACTCCTCTAGAAAGGCCACATGCAGTCATGACTAAGCTTTGCCAAAACGCACCTTGAAGATTCTGAGGCCACATGGAAAAAGGTGTTATGGTCAGATGAGACTAAAATTGTATTATTTGGCCTCAACACCACACGATATTTCTGGTGAAAATCCAATAAAGCTTACCGTCCAAATAACATCATTCCTACAGTAAAGCATGGAGGTGTTAATATCCTGTTATGGGGGTGTTTCTCTGCAGCAGGGACTGGAGCACTTGTCAGGATAGAAGAAAAATGGATGGGGCAAAATATCATCAAATTCTTGGGGAAAACCTGCTGCCCTCTGCCAGAAAGTTGTCTATGAGAAGAAAGTTTACTTTCCAACATGACAATGACCCAAAGCACACAGCAAAAATGACCACACAGTGGTTGGAGGAGAAAAAGGTGATTGTCCTTGCATTGCCTAGTCCAGACTTAAACCCCATTGAAAATCTGTGGAATGACTTGAGGACTGCAGTCCACAAACGATCACCATCAAATTAAACTGAGCTTGAGCAGTTCTGCAAAGAAGAGTGGGCAAATATTGCAAAGTCTAGATGTGAAAAGTTAGTAGGGACATATCCCAACAGACTAAAGGCTTTAATTAAAGCAAAAGGTGGTTCAACAAAATACTGACATAAGGGGGTTGATCCTTTTATCCAACTCAGTGATTCTGTTTTTTATTTTTTTTCTGACATGTTGGTGTTATATCTTTTACTTGGATGTTATAAATTGCACATAGTAAATACAGCTGAATAAAACAACAGTGTCTGTCTTCATTTCAGGCTGCAAAGCAACACAATGTGATTATTTTAAAGGGGGTGATTCTTTTATATACCCACTGTATATAGCACATAGTGGCACAAATGTAACCTTTTCATGAACATGGAAGCTCAGATGCCCAGATTAAGTTTAGAAGTGTCAGCATGCATTATTTAACTTGACAAAAACTCTAATGCCGCGTACACACGATAGGGATTTTGGTCGGAAAAAGATATGATGGCTTTTCCAACGGGATTCCGCTCAAGCTTACCTTGCATACACACGGTCACACAAAAGTTCGCTGAACTTTCGACCGTCAAGAATGCGGTGACGTACAAGATTACGAGGAGCCAAGAAAATTAAGTTCAATGCTTCCGAAGCATGCATCGAATTGTTTCCGAGCATGCGTAGGAATTTTGCGCATCGGAATTGCCACAGACGATTGCATTTTCGGAGAGGAACTTTTTTCGACCGAAAAATTGAGAACATGCTCTCAATCTTTTGCTGGCTGGAATTCGGCCAGCAAAAATCCGATGGAGCATACACACGGTCGCATTTTCCGACCAAAAGCTCTCATCATCCTTTTACTGGCCGAATTTACGATTGTGTGTACGTGGCATAAGACTAATTTTTCAGCTTCACATCAGACCTGGGAACTAGAAAAACACACAGCTTCTTAGTTCTCCACTGCATCCTTAATGTGGCTCAAGGTTTTTTACCTTACTGCATTCGCTGCATTAAGGTAAAAAACCTTCTGGGTGCAACTACCCCCCCCCCCCCCCCCCCCCATACTTTCGTGAGCCCCATCTCAATTCAGCGATGTGCATGACAGCAGTGGTTCTCCGAGGTCTCTCTCTCTCTCTTCACCGGCTCACACAGCATTGATGCTGTCAATCACAGTCAGTGAGGCAATGAGGAGAGGGTGGGGTTGAGCCACGCTGTGTGTGTGAATTGAAACACAGAGAGCAGCTCTCGAGCAATCCTGCTCGAGTACTCCAATAGCAAGAGACTTGCTATTGACGACAATCAGCAGGGGGAGGAGCCAGGACAGCTGGCAGGGGACCAAAAAAGAAGAGGTTTGGGGCTGCTCTGTGCAAAACCATTGCACAGATCAGGTAAGTATAACTATTTTGTAGGTGCTATGGATGAATGGAATTGTATTTCTTGAAGGGGTGCTGGACAATGCTTGTTAATGGAGACTGGCAGACTGTGGACTTCAATTCCCACAAATCTTTGCACCTTGAGGAGGAGAAGCTTCACTGTTTTTCTGGGCAAACCGATCTTGACCCTGATCAGGGAAGTCCAAGGAAGAGAGTGAGAAGAAAAGCTCTGTTGTGAGGATCTGTGCCTCACATCTGAGGGACTGGATTCATTAGAGCTCCCATATCAGGGAGAGGGGATGGATCTGCACCCAAGCCTGTTGGAACTGCTTTCAGAGACTGAGATGAGAGAGAGAGTCGCTAAATCTTCAGGGTCCGAGCTGAGAGACCATGGCCTATGTGAGGATCTGATTGCTGAGAACTGCTGATTGCCAAGCCATTGGGGTTCGATTAGCAACATGCTAGGAAATGGTGAGCTTAACTACATGTCCTAAATGCCCCCCACAAACGGTGCCTGCCTCTACCTAGCAGCTTAGCCTTTGTTATCTACTAACACTCTTAAAGAGACAGTGCACCATCTAAAGAAGAGCCCCTCAAAAAGTCAGCCAGAATTGAATACCGGGCACCAGGTACATTTAGACACATTCAAGAATAGCCTGTTCACTAGAGACGCAAACACCCACATGCTCTAAGGATTACATGCAGAATTTGCATAAGGACGCCTTTACCTTTTGTTAGTTAGCTGATGCCACTACAAAGACTCTAGCTGCACTTGTTGTAGTTAAATTTACATAGTTACATAGTTACATAGTAGGTGTGGTTCGAAAAAGACACAAGTCCATCAAGTCCAACCTATGTGTGTGATTATATGTCAGTATTACATTGTATATCCCTGTATGTTGCAGTCGTTCTGGTGCTTATCTAATAGTTTCTTGAAACAATCAATGCCCCCCCGCTGAGACCACCGCCTGTGGAAGGGAATTCTACACCCTTGCTGCTCTTACAGTAAAGAACCCTCTATGTAGTTTTCTTCTAATTTTAATGAGTGGCCACGAGTCTTGTTAAACTCCCTTCTGCTCCCTTAATGTTGTTATAGCCTTTGAGTGCCAGCCACCATAGTGCCTTTATGTTGCTATAATTGTCTGTTTACTGATGCATACCATGTTGCTGCCATAATGTATTCAATTGATTTACTGCTAAGCTTTTTGTGGTCTTATTTCCGAGTATTCTAAGAGAGTGGTAGACTGCTAACCCTTGAGTCCACAGGCAGTGGCGGCCCGTCCATTAGGGGCGCACGGGCGCAGCCCCCATCCATGCATCCAACCCCCTGATCTACATGCAGGGCACCAGACACGTGGATTACAATCAGGGTATTTTTTTTTTTTTTTTAAGCCTAGGATTAGAGCCTGAGGCTTTAATAGGCTTCAAAAATGGGTGGCACTGCGCCCGAAGCTCACCCAGTTGTGTGACAATAGTGAATGAATATTTGCTATTGTAACATAGATTCTCCTCCCGGCCAATCAGGAAGCGGGTCCTGAGACCCGACACCCAATTTGCCCAAAAGGAGATCTGATTAGATTGGCCGCCATGAGGAAGAGGGAGGAGATGCAGGGTGTGGTGGAGATTTGGGCCCTGAAGGTGATGGACTTTATTATTAATGTGACTTACAGTGATCTTTCTTTGAATCTATAGTTTCAGAACATATTTAGAATCAACAGAGACATCTTACCCTGCTGTGGAATGTTATCTGGAGTAGCTATCTGACCATTTAGTAGCACAATAATGTCACTTCAAAGGAGGTGGGAGGGGAACAGGAATAACCTGGTCAGAAAATAGTAGCTGGTCTCCAAGCTTAAGTGAGCCCCTCACCCCCATCTGGCTTATGTGAGGGAATAGGACTCTCCAACCCCCCACCCTTGAGGGAATGTGGCAATGTCTTATGGAAGCATATGAAAGGGGGTGAGGAGGGGTGGTGTTTTACAAGTGTTTATATATTGGGAATTCAGATCATTGGCTCAGGCTATTTGGTTCGCAATCTAAGAAGCATAAGGACACGTAAGGTTTCTCTGTAAATGTAGCTCTTTCACTTTTCTTAGTGTGTGACTTCATCTTTTCTGTAACTTTTCCTATCCTACAATTTGTCCTGATATACTGATAGCACTTGAATGTCCTTTATAACAATATTACAAGTTTCTTTTCTGTACAATAGTAAGTTTGAATAAATTAGATTGTTATGCTTTTTGCACAGTTATTATTCGTTCTTAATTTCATTGGTTATAGTTGCAACCGCAGGGGTCAGTTCTTATGTAGACAAGGTTGTATTCACTTATTTGATGTATTAATAAGCGTGTAAGTGAGGTAGGTATAAAGATCTCCTTATCAAGGGGAACCGAGAAAGCAGCCGCCCGCAGCCCAGAGAGAAGCCGCCACCGCCCGCGAGATGGGGTAACTACAGGGCCTTGACTACTGACTGACCGGTCGGGGGGGTGCCCAGCCCGTGACCCCTTTGACCTGGCCAACCCAACCGACTGGTGTGGGGGGGGGGTTGTTTGTTCTGTCCGTGACCTGACCAACCGAGGGTAGGGGGGGTCGCTTATGGATGGATTGTTTGCCGCCCCCTCCCCCCCAAAAAGAAACACCAACCACCACTGTCCACAGGTGTAGATGGCTTTAGTATATAACTAGGTGCGTCAGTGGGGACCGAGCAATTTGAAGAGTGGTGGCAGAACAGTGGACCCACAATCACCAGATGCCCCTGCAAGGGATTAGCACGACACCTTTTATTTTTTTAGCTGCTGTCATCTATCTGACTTCCTGGTAGAGGGTTGTTATGATCATTCTCTATGGTCCCACTGCATGTAGGAAAACAGTCACTCTCTCTTGCTTGCTCCTGAGATGAACTGTAAGATTTATCATGTGCATAGAGCAGTGTACATGACTGCAACTAATGCACACTGCTCATTCCAAACAAACAGAAATAAGAGGAAAAAGGAGAAGTCCAGGAGCGTACAGAGGACATCACAAGGAGGCAAAGAAACAATTTCAAAACAGATTACAGGGCCATTAAGTAGTGGAGGTATATGAATTTAATTTGGAGAATGAGGATATAATTTAGAGTCATCCTTAAGAGGTTAAACGGAGTGCCAAAAAGAACTTGTAAATATAAGAAAAAGGGAGGGTACCTGCGTCCTAACAGTTATGTATAAAGAAATTTGAGTTGAGGCTACAATGGACTTTTGTGGCACCATACAAATGCTTGGGATACACAGAATAGATATAAAAAGTTGAATCTTATTTAATTTACAACATATTAAAACCATACATAGTTTATTTAAAAGAAAAAAGAGAAGGGCATGTAACTCTGTACATTCACAGATAAGGTGACACTGAAAAGGCTGATATTACCAATTCACCCTATAACAACTGTACATTAGCATGCTCGACATGTTTTGCGGAAATAGTCACCGCTTCTTCAGGAGCTTTGTTGCATACATATAGTGTTACAGAACGGAGACCATTATCATACTACAAATAGAAACTAAGAAAAGCATTAATCATAACAATAAGACATTTAAAGTCATTAATTAAAATGGAGATATAGCATGCGTGGGGACACCCCCATAAGCCATCTTACCCAAGACCATGTGCAAAAGAGCAAATGGGATAGGTTCGCCTTGGCGGGTGTGAGCCCCCACAAACAAAGGGGGAAAGGGGTATGGCTTGTAATCTGGTAAAGAGATTGACAAAAATTATAAATTGGGCTCAAATATAGGCTACTACAACGCTGTATCCTGGCCTAGGCCAACAAGGCCCAGGCCTGGGGCAGCACTTTGCAGTGGGGCAGCACAGAAAGAGTCCCCGCTAAACAGACACCAGAACTGATTTTCAGGCATGCCACTACTCTTAGAGATCAATTAACATCTAGTCATTATATCCCTCACAAAAATGGCAGTTCTTTACCACGCGGCATCTATCGATGTGGTAATTGTTCGTGCTGCCCTTGGGGGTGGGAGGGCCAAGTCATTAGTTTGCCCAATGGCCAATGGCACCAATCAAAAATCTTTTCCAACTGCTCCACACAGGGGGTCATATATATTATGAACTGCCGATGTGGAGCTTTCTACATTGGGAAAACAAAACGTCAGTTTGGTCAGAGGATCAGAGACCACACCTACTACTCTGGTGGGGGAAAAATCATCACGCCAGTTACAAGGCATGTTGATCTCCACCATAAGTACCATACAGAAATGGTCACCTTTTTTGTCTTGGAGGTTATTCTACTAGACCCTAGAGGAGGGAGAAAATTATGTAAAAAACCTGCGCTCATGAGAAAACAGCAAAAAAAATTAAATATTAAAAGTGCATGGTGCAGCTGCAACAAAAATACTTCAAATATCAATAAAGTGTATAAACCATAAATAAACTTAAATTGTGCGCTAGCATAAATAGAGTTAAATCTGCAACAAAACAAGGCTTCCTGAAAAGCCACCCAAAGTTGTAGTATATACCTTTATAATAAACCACAGTGCTGCAAAATGACAAATTACAAAATATAACACATCTCCGTGAAAGAAAATATATAAAAAATAGAAAAAAGTGAAAAGTTCAAAAATTGTGATTGAAAACAAAAAACGCTTGAAAAGCGCCACATTCAGTTCGTGACAAACGGAATTTACAGGAAAAAACGTGGATGAAGAAGATGAACCGTTCCTTTAATGTATCACGTCAGGGTGGAAAAGGTGAGAGGTATAGGAACACTTCCAAGCCACCAATAGTTGCAGGAGAGTAGTAATGGATGTACTCTTACCAAACTTGTTGGACCTCCTGTATAGCGAGGTCGTACGAGCTTGCAGATATAGCCCTCTGCAGGGACAAGTGGAAGACGATGTCCTGATCCTGCTCACAAGCGCCACCCGCTTCCAGAAATTATCCCCGCTTCAGCATCAGGGGGGAGACTCCTTACACAGATGATCCATGGATAGGAGAAAAAAAGGGGAAGGAAAATTCAGATAGTGTAGTAATGATAATCATAGGAGTTTATTGCCTTAATTGACCATAGGTCTTGTACAAATTACAACGTTTAAAAAGTAGAGATTAAAAAAGCCAGCATAAAACAAAGGCTGAACGCCCGTGCAAAGATAGGATGCGTGATGGCAAGCACTGCGAGGCCACGCCCTACATGTTTCGTCATACGTGACGTCTTCTACGGGGCACGGGCGACGCAATGAACCATCACCTTTTATAAATAAAATACAACCAAGCCTCGTTTCCGCATAAACCAGTCACACGACTGGGCATGCGCAGAGGAATACTGAGCTTCGACCTGGCTATCATTAAAGACCTCCTATAGAGGCGGATCGTAGCTGAAAACAGGAAATACTTAGACGTGTGTCTCCAAATATAGAAACGAGACTTAATAGACATGAACGTCCGGTATCCTGCATATGAAACTATCATGTTAAAAGGCCGTCATAACGCCAAAGAGCATGCACTCTATAACATGTGTAGTGTGTAGAGGGTATATAACAAGTATATAATTAAGCCACTATAATACACTGCAATTAATTGCAGCGAGTGAAAGAAAAAAGGGGAATAAATGAATATATAATATTGGCCCAGTCAATTCTAATGAGGACCCAAAAAGTTCCCCAAAATTAAAAATAATAATGAAAAAATCGATATAATAATAATAAAAAGTTAAAAATGTATTAAAAATGACAAAAGAATGAAAAAAATGAAAAAAAAGAGATTTATATGGAATCTGGGCATGTTTTGTTTAAATATAAATATAAGCGTGACAGCCATGTCCAGCCACAGTATCCCCCTTTACAATCATTGACATGAGGAATAGACAATAGTATATTGGACATAAAAAACCACAAAAAGCAAAAAACAAAAAACAAAACTTAAAATCAACATCCATATCTAAGGTTCTAAATACTCCCTGTTCTTTATACATAGATACAGTCACCCGTATTTGATAAAGAATTATTTAACACTATACCATATCCATAGACACATTGATTACCATGTCAGATATTTCTATCATGCGTTATCAATAAACGCATTGATTTCGATATCGACATTGAGCCCTCGTGGTTTAAGACTTCTGATTTTGTATATCCATTTCATTTCTAGTTTGGATATAGCTCGTCTTTTGGGCCCTCCCCTCCAGGGTACCTTTAGTCTGTCGATACCTATAAAATGGGTGCCCTTGGGATCTTTACCATGCACATTAAGATAATGTTTGGACACCGGGTGGCCTATAAAGCCTCTCCGGATATTACCAATGTGCTCATTTAATCTAACTTGAAGGGGACGTACCGTACGTCCCACATATTGGAACCCACATGGACAGGTTAAAAGGTACACTACATGAGTGGTGGAACATGTGATAAACGATTTGATTGGGAATATCTGTGAAGTACTAGTAGAGTGAAATTGGGTCACCTTCCGATCTTTAACAGCATTGGTAGTGCAAACCGCACATTTTCTGCATCTATAGAATCCTACAAGGTTCTGAAAAAACATTGGTTTCTTTATCGGGGGATCGCACACACTAGGGGCCACAGATGTTCTAATAGACGACACCCCTTTAAACACGATCTGAGGCCTCTCAGGGAGTAAGGGGCCCAGTATGCTGTCGTTTTTAACAACATGCCAATGTTTATGTATCAACTTTCTAATTAAAGTATGTTGATAAGAATATCGTGTTACGAACGGACAGGTGAAATCTTTATTCGTATTTGTCCTTATTCTGGTTTGATCTATTAATAAGGATTCTCTGTCCAATTTTTCTACTTCCTCACGCCGTTCCCTTAAAAAAGAAGCATCATAGCCTTTTTCAATAAAACGGTCAGTAAGGACTTGGGACTGGATTCTAAAGTCACTGATGGAAGAACAGTTGCGTCTAATTCTGACGTATTGACTTTTAGGGACTGAGTCAAGCCAAGCCTTGTGATGGCAACTATCTCGCGGTATAAAAGCATTTCGGTCCGTGAGAGGAGGGAATTGGAATAAATGCATACTTCAATGCGAGACCTAGTGGATTGAACGCCTCAATGCTATGATCACCCCAGGCCTAAATAAAGTTAACTCATATAGACCCTTTTTATAATAATGCCTGGGCTTGTAATATATTGACTCTATATGTGGCCTCATCGTGACATTTTTACTACCCTTTTGATATTCCCCTTTTTTTCCCTTTCCCCTTCTTCCCCATCCTATTTCTCTTCCCCCTTTATTTATTATTTTTCTTTATCTTCCTCTCCTCTTTGTAATCCAATACGTTTATGCCAAATATATAGTATATTCATTTAAAATGTTGTTTAATTCTTATTAAATGTGTTTGATGATTTTGTTTTGTTATGTGTGGTGCCATCCTCCATATACTTCCTTGGCTCAAATCCCTCTTCTATCATAGCGAATCCGACCTCAGAGACATGTCCTTTTTGTGTCAGCCACGAGGCTCTGGCCGTTCTGGCCGGATGTGCCATTATCCATCAGGGCCGCCATGGGTTTTGCCCAACCATGACGTAATTTCCTGTGTGGCGCTCCCGGTTTGTCCTGGCGGGTGTGGAGCTCTGCAGAGACAGGGAGGCAGCGGGATCGCAGCCTTCCCCCTCGCTGTTCCGGTGGCAAAGCACTGCATGGACGGTGTCCGTGTTTGTGTGGACGCCCGCTTTGGGGACATCGCGCATGCGCCGTTTTTGTGCGCCAGGCCCGGTGCCGTCACATGCCAATTATGGGTGGTGGTTTGCACTGGGCAGGAGCCCTACACATACAAATGGGAGCTTTACAACACAGTGACTCTGCTGCTGCAGTCCTGGGACTTTCTTTCCCTTGCGGACAGTAAGACCATCTTTACATACACCTAGCTCTCTATATATTACAACTACAATCAATTGTAAGCTTATGGCTTACTAGTATTCCATGTCTTCGCCTAGGGCAGTGATGGCGAACCTTGTCACCCCAGATGTTTTGGAACTACATTTCCCATGAGGCTCATACACTCTGCAGTGTAGTTGAGCATCATGGGAAATGTAGTTCCAAAACATCTAGAGTGCCAAGGTTCGCCATCACTGTCCTAGGGGATCTTTTGTGTGGATGTAGTGGACATCTATCTAACCCCCTCAGGACGACATTCTCAGCCTCCTATCCATATACTTACTACAAGGTGAGCTTTGAGAGTCTATCTGCTATCCATAATATCTTTGCTTCAATGATACACATTGACGGATGCTTTTTGCACCATGTCTCCATAGGACTTTACGGCCTCCGCCATAACTGCTTTAGACTCACCTTCTGACGAAACACCCTCAAGGAAGTGTATATGTATATATATATATATATATATATATATATATATATATATATATATATATATATATATAAATATACACACGGTATCTCACAAAAGTGTGTACACCCCTCACATTTTTGTAAATATTTTATTCTATCTTTTCATGTGACAACACTAATGAAATTAGTGAGTGCACAGCTTGTATAACATTGAAAATTTTCTGTCCCCTTGAAATAACTCAACACACAGCCATTAATGTCTAAACCGCTGGCAAAAAAAGTGAGTACACCCCTAAGTGAAAATGTCCAAATTGGGCCCAAAGTGTCAATATTTTGCGTGGCCACCATTATTTTCCAGCACTACCTCAACCCTCTTGGGCATGGAGTTCACCAGAGCTGCACAGGTTGCCACTGGAGTCCTCTTTCACTCCTCCATGATGACATCACAGAGCTGGTGGATGTTAGAGACCTTGCGCTCCTCCACCTTCCGTTTGAGGATGCCCCACAGATGCTCAATAGGGTTTAGTCTGGAGACATGCTTGGCCAGTCCATCATTTTTACCCTCAGCTTCTTAAGCAAGGCAGTGGTCATTTTGGAGGTGTGTTTGGGGTCCTTATCATTTTGGAATACTTCCCTGCGGCCCAGTCTCTGAAGGGAGAGAATCATGCTCTGCTTCAGTATGTCACAGTACATTTTGGTGTTAATGGTTCCCTCAATGAACTGTAGCTCCCCAGTGCCGGCAGCACTCATGCAGCCCCAGACCATGACACTCCCACCACCATGCTTGACTGTAGGCAAGACACACTTGTGTTTGTACTCCTCACCTGGTTGTCACCGCACACGCTTAACACCATCTGAACCAAATAAGTTTATCTTGGTCTCATCAGACCACAGGACATGGTTCCAGTAATCCATGTTCTTAGTCTGCTTGTCTTCAGCAAACTGTTTGCGGGCTTTCTTGTGCATCATCTTTAGAAGAGGCTTCCTTCTGGGATGACAGCCATGCAGACCAATTTGATGTGTGCGGCGTATGGTCTGAGCACTGACGGGCTGACCCCCCACATCTTCAACCTCTGCAGCAATGCTGGCAGCACTCATAAGTCTATTTCCCAAAGACAACCTCTGGATATGAGGCTGGGCATGCGCACTCAACTTCTGTGGTCGACCATGGTGAGGCCTGTTCTGAGTGGAACCTGTTCTGTTAAACTGCTGTATGGTCTTGGTCACCGTGATGAAGCTCAATTTCAGGGCCTTATCAATCTTCTTATAGACTAGGCCATCTTTATGTACAGCAACAATTCTTTTTTTCAGATCCTCAGAGAGTTCTTTGCCATGAGGTGGCATGTTGAACTTCCAGTGACCAGTATGAGAAAGTGAGAGCGATAACACCAAATTTAACACACCTGCTCCTCATTCACACCTGAGACCTTGTAACACTAACGAGTCACATGACACCGGGGAGGGAAAATGGCTAATTGGGCCCAATTTGGTGTCACCTTATCTGTGAATTTACAGAGTTACATACCCTTCTTTTTTTTCTCCTTTTAAATAAACTATGTATGTTTTTAATATGTTGTAAATTAAATAAAATTCAAATTTTTATATATATTCTGTGTATTCCAAGCATTTATATAAAAGTCCATTGTAGCCTCAACTCAAATTTCTTTATACATTACTGTTAGGATGCGGGTACCATCCCTTTTTCTTTATATTTACAAATTTATATCTATTATGTGTATCCCAAGCGTTTGTATTGGACAAAAAAAGTCCATTGTAGCCTCAACTCAAATTTCTTTAATCACCCTTAAAAGGAATACTGAAGACAAAAAGGGGTACCCCCTCCCATCCCCCTTTCCCCTGGCAGTATAAGAAGAGATGATGACATTAATTTAACCCCTGTCCTTTCTGATGGAGGGGCACTGAGCAAACACTGCACTTTAACCCCATAATACACCCAATTTCCTGTAATAAACAGATGAATTAAACTCTGATGGTCAGCTAACCATGAAATAAATCCAGGCGTGAATACTTCTGACAATATACCAACTGACAGAGAGAAGGAAGGTCAATTGTTGTAAGTCCTTGGCTGGGCTTGGACCCAATCCTGCATACCTGAACTGATAGGCAGTGACAGGGTATAGATGTTATTTCTCACCAGATTCTTGACTTGTTGTCAACCTAATGATTCTAATTCAACCACTTCCCACCTTACAGAGTATTCCCACTGCTTACAATGTCAGGAAAAGAGACCACTAATAAATAGTGTCAGTACGTGTTATACATCACTATGTATATGGAATTAAAAAATACTCATCATAATCATATTAGATAAGTTGTGATGAATACAGTAAGTGACTAGGCATGCAGAGCTCGCTGTAAGAACACTTTTCAAGCCAAACATATGGATGGAATGCTGGTGGTCATAAAAATACGATCGTTGTAATATACAGTAGCTTTATAGACAGCTTTAATAAAACAAACAAGCATGTTTTTATTTAATAAACAGATTGTTAAAACTATATACAGAATAGAAATACAGATTTGTAACAGCATTACAATGTCAATTGCAATACACAAAAGCACCCTCTACTGGACAGTAAAGAGAAAACAACATAGTAACAAATGTTGACGTGTTAGTATGTTGAAAACCATATAGGAAACAAAAACCAGATACACCAAGAATATAAATTTGGCTTATGGTCATTTCTTTATTATATAATCCGGATAAAACATAAAGAAGATAGATAAATAATACTTGTATATTGTGCAAAATTGGTAGAAAACACTCCTCTAGAATGCAGCTCAGTAACACTGTATGTTATGTTCTATAGCCAGTCTGTTTATATCCATTACAATCCAGCCTCCAATGTCACATATACCCAGAAATGTATGAGTATTCTCTGCTCAAATGAAATTCTGTGAAAAAAAAGCAGGTTCTTAGATAGCATACCTGTCAGTGCCGCCCTCCCCCATCAATGTCTAACCATGCATACTATGTATCAAGGAGACAATATTTGATTAACTTTATTTAACCCCCTTCCTGACAAGAGCACTTTTTACAATTTGGCACTGCATCGTTTTAACTGACAATTGCGAGGTCATGCAATCCTGTACCCAAATGAAATTTGCGTCCTTTTTTCCCCACAAATAGAGCTTTCTTTTGGTGGTATTTGATAACCTCTGCGGTTTTTATTTTTTGCGCTATAAACAAAAAAAGAGCGACAATTTTGAAAAAAAAATATATATATATTTTTTACTTTTTGCTATAATAAATATCCCCAAAAATGTTTTTAAAAAACAAATTTCTTCATCAGTTTAGGCAACTATATATATTCTTCTACAGATTTTTGGAAAAAAAAAACGCAATAAGCGTATATTGATTGGTTTGCGCAAAAGTTATATCATCTACAAACTATGGGAAAGATTTATGGCATTTTTATTATTTTTTTTTTTACTAGTAATGGCAGTGATCATCGATTTTTAGCGGTATTATGTCGGACAGATCGGACACTTTTGACACATTTTTGGGACCATTGACATTCATACAGCGATCAGTGCTATAAAAATGCACTGATTACTGTGTAAATGTCACTGGTAGGGAAGGGGTTAAAACTAGGGGGCGATCAAGGGGGTTAAATGTGTGTTCCCTCAGTGTGTTCTAACTGTGAGGGAATTGGACTGACTGGGGGAGGAGACATATCGTTGTTCCTACTTAGTAGGTACAAACGACATGTCTCCTCTCCCCTGACAGAACAGAGATTTGTGTGTTCACACACACAAATACCCATGCTGGCTCCCGTGCATGTGATCGTGCCTGCTGGCCATGCACATCGGGTCCCCTGCCGTGCAGTGCGCTTGCCTCAGGCGGCGCGCGCCCTCTGGCAGCTCCTAAAGGGGACCCCGTACCCGTACGGGGATTCGCGCAGGGGTGCCATTGCTCCACAGTAAATATACGTGGGTCGGTTGGGAACTGGTTAAAGTATCATTAAACCCAAAGTCCAATACAGAAAACAATCACTGCTCAGGCCATCAAGGTGCAGTATCTCTCCAGATGAAGTATGTAGAAAGAAGAAAGTGTCCACACACTGGAGGGAGATGTTGGCTTAAAAGAGTTCTTTATTGTCGTATGCCAGACAGACGGTACAGGACCAAGGTTAACGTTTTGCACGGATATACAGCACGGTATATCCGTACGAAATGTTAACATTGGTCCTGTACCGTCTGGTATGCGACAATGAAGAATTCTTTTAAGCCAACATCTCATTCCAGTGTGTGGCAACTTTCTTCTTTCTACATATCATTAAACCCAGACTATGAACAACTCTCATTACATGCAATATAACAGAGTGAGTATAGTCACAAAGCGACTAAAGCATTTGTTTTGTATAGAGTGAACAATACCTGGTTGATCATGCCTTTACATAGTTACATAGTAGGTGAGGTTGAAAAAAGACACAAGTCCATCAAGTCCAACCTATGTGTGTGATTTAGTTGTCCCTCCCATCTTCTCTGTGTCCTCACTGCATCTGGAGATTTTGTAGACCAGCTGATATCATCTACTGAGTATGCTCCAGTTTCAGTTTCCTTCCAAGCTTTTCATTTCCTCCCTTATCTTATCTGTGCAACCCAAATGGCTATACAGTCACACATGTGGGCGTAGACACAGTGGTATATGACACTCCCCCCCTCCTCCTCCATGTCCTCTTATTGATAAACACTATGGGGCAGGATATAGTTTGCTGATTGATTACATTCACTAAGAAACTCACAAAATAGAAGTTTAGTTTTATGATAAATCTGTATTAAATGTATCTAATGTAATTGCTAATACCTGAAACGTAAAATAAGGGCCTTGGATACAGATACTGTCTGAACAACATGAAAGCTAGTGTCAGTCATCTTTGACTCCGCCTACACCATATTAATGCACAAAAAATAAATATTTGATGTTCAATAATGATTTATAGGGAGCGCGAAAACACTTATTTTAATATTTAAAATTTAAATTGAATTGCTCTTTTGAAACTTTTTTTTTAAATTCATGTGACTTGCACAGCACCAATCAGAGCTGGCCAGACACAGACTCACACTGTAGAGAGCATACATCAGCATAGAAGCACCAAAGATCTTTCCCTGCAAATGCCAAAGAAAAGGGAAGGATCATGTGACCACACAACAGTGCTGCAGGAATAAGGTACTTAGAGGATTTTAAAAAAAGAAACAAAAAATACAATGGCATGACATACCGTATTTATCGGCATATAACACGCACTTTTTTCCCCTGAAAATCAGGGGAAAATCGTGGGTGCGTGTTATAGGCCAATCCCCGTCAATTTTGTGTGATCGGAGCGATCGCGGCGATTGCCGCGATCGCCGTCGTCATACACAGCTGTGTGTAAATTCAAATATGGCGCCGAGACTGCAGGGACTCGGCGGAGCCGAGATACACATACCCGAGAGTTCTCGGCTTTTCTCAGCACCGCTCACAGTCCAGCCCAGTCCCGCCATTGGACCTGTGTTATGTCCATCATAGGGCGGGACTGGGCGTGACTGTGAGCGGCGCCGAGAAAAGCCGAGGACTCTCGGGTATGTGTATCTCGGCTCCGCCGAGTCCCTGCAGTCTCGGCGCCATATTTGAATTTACACACGGCTGTGTATGTCGGCAGGGATCGCGGCGATCACACAAGGCTGCACTGGGGCAAGGCTGCACTGGGGCAAAGCTGCACTGGGGCAAAGCTGCACTGGGGCAAAGCTGCACTGACATGGCTGCACTGACATGGCTGCACTGACAAGGCTGCACTGGGGCAAAGCTGCACTGACAAGGCTGCAATGGACACTGGGGCAAGGCTGAACTGACAAGGCTGCACTGACAATTCTGCACTGGGGCAAAGCTGCACTGACAAGGCTGCACTGACAATTCTGCACTGGGGCAAAGCTGCACTGACAAGGCTGCAATAGACACTGGAGCAAGGCTGCACTGACACTGACAAGGCTGCAGATGGACACCGATAACGCTGCATTGATGGGCATTTTAATGTAAGTTTTTCTTTCTTAAACTTTACTCCTAAAAGTTTTTTTCCTTAAAATTCCCTCCTAAACTTGGGGTGCGTGTTATACGCCGGCGCGTGTTATACGCCGATAAATGCGGTATATGATACCGCAAGTAGTTATTTAAAACTCTCATGATCATGGAATTGCAATGTATCTATTTTTTTTTCTACATAGCAGTGGTTTAAATACACATTCATGGTGACTTCACCTGGGAAAACTTCCTCTTCTTTCCACTGATACTCACCTATCCAGTAACTGCCTGTCATTCCTTCCTCTCCCTAAGGCTGGCCATACATTATACAATGTTCTTGCACAATTTTCCTTTAGATTTACCAAAACCATATAATATGAGGTCAAACCTAAACGCTTTTTATTTGTATGCAATCAAGCAGATCCTTGCAATATATAGTTGAAAGTAAATCTAAAGGAAATTGAACAAGAAAACGGTATAATGTATTGCCAGCTTAAGCAGCGCAAAATCCGTAGTGTATCTGGGTATGTGACAGTGCACAGGTCTATTATGCAATCACTAGGCCCAAGCACTGTCACATATGAGGGTTGACATTACTGCCCCTCTTGGCTCCAACACCAGCAGACACTAGGAAGGGAATTTATCAAAACTGGAGCAGACATAATCTGGAGCAGCTGTACATGGCAACTAATCAGCTTCTATTGTTCATTTGATTAGATTATATTAGGCCCAAACCCTAACTTATGGCAACTGACATACTACCTAAAAAAAAAAAAAAAAAAAAAAAGTTATTCATGTCTTAGGTTCATAGCTGGGCTGGGAGAATGATTCCAGGGCTTAAAGGATAAGTTCATCTTTGTAAAAAAAAAAAATTTCACATCCTTCTGCAGGTAACAAATGTACATTTTTTTTGTGTATTAGGACCCTGAAGCATCACACCCATGATCAGCAGATCACAGGTGCAATCTCAGCTTCCTGCAGACTGTCAGTGTAGCTGTCTGCCCGTACCTTGTACAAGTAGGCAGTTACTGAATGACAGGAAGCATCAATGAACTACCAAGAGCGCTCATCAGTGCCCTGGTAGTTGATTGAGAACTTCAAGCCATCAGCTGCAATGAACACTGTGAATGAATGAAGCAGCCAGGTGGGCGGAGCCCCACATGGCTACGGCTTTTTAACCACTTCAGCCCCAGAACAATTTACCCCCTTCCTGACTAGAGCACTTTTTGTGATTCTGCACTGCGTCGCTTTAACTGACAATTGAGCAGTCGTGCGGCGTGGCTCCCAAACAAAATTGACGTCCTTTTTATCCCACAAATAGAGCTTTCTTTTGGTGGTATTTGATCACCTCTGCGGTTCTTATTTTTTGCGCTATAAACAAAAAAATAGCAACAATTTTGAAAAAAACGCATTATTTTTTACTTTTTGCTATAATAAATATCCCCAAAAAATAATTAAAAAAACATTTTAGTTTAGGCCAATACGTATTCTTCTACATATTTTTGGTAAAAAAAAAATCGCAATAAGCGTTTATTGATTGGTTTGCGCAAAAGTTATAGCGTTTACAAAATAGGGGATAGTTTTATGGCATTTTTATTAATATATTTTTTTTCCTAGTAATGGCGGCGATCAGCGATTTTTATTGTGACTGAGACATTATGGCGGACACATCGGACATTTTTGACACATATTTGGGACCATTGTCATTTATACAGCAATCAGTGCTATAAAAATGCACTGATTCCTGTGTAAATGACACTGGCAGTGAAGGGGTTAACCACTAGGGGACGGGGAGGGGTTAAGTCAGTACTAGGGAGTGTTTTCTAACTGTAGGGAGATGGGCTAGCTGTGACACGTCACTGATCTCTGCTCCCGATGACAGGAAGCAGAGATCAGTGACACTGTCACTAGGCAGAACGGGGAGATGCTTGCTTACATCAGCATCTCCCCGTTCGTCCTCTCCTTGAGGCGATCGCCGGTATGCCCACGGCGAACGAGTCCGCGGGACCCGCGAGATCTACGGAGCTCCCGGGCGGCGCGCACGCAATGGCACGGCGGGGAATTTAATGGGACTTACAGGTACGCCAATTTGCCCAGCTGTGCCATTCTGCCGTCGTACATCGGCGTGCACCGGTCGGGAAGTGGTTAAATTGTGACAATGGGTGTGGTGAGATCGGTGCAGTGAGAAGATCTGTCTGTGCGCACTGTCACAACAGGGGATTGAAGGAGGCAGTTTCTGCTCCATCAGTAACATGTTACACCCTGTATATGGTAGGAAAGTTGAACTTATCCTTTAAAGCCAAACTCCAGTTAAAATGTTTTATTTGCCAGTGGCGTCGCAAAGGGGGTGCGGGGGGTGCGGTCCGCACCGGGTAACACCCACCAGAGGGGTGACACCTGCGGGCAGCGGCACTGCTAACGCCACACAATCCTCACCCCCTACCCTGATCTCTCGCATGATCTCTCCGGCTGTCTCCCTGTCTCACACAGCGTAGCAGACCAAAGCCGCCTCCCACATCTACACAGGAGGAGGAGGGAGTCCAAGGGATACACTGCTGTGCCTACCCCGCGCTGTTCTGAGGTCTGTAAAAATGTAATGCAAATGGACATGTGCTGGGGGGTGCTATGGGAGGGGAGGGTCTGCACTGGCACTGATGGAGGGGGTGGTCTGCACTGACGGGGGCCTGCACTAATAGAGGGGGGCCTGCACTGATGGAGGGAGGGTCTGCACTGATGGAGGGGGTCTGCACTGATGGAAGAGGGGTGTCTGCACTGATGGAGGGGGATCTGCACTGATAGGGGGGTCTGCACTGAGGGGGATTGCACTTATAGGGGAGAGGGGTCTGCACTGAGGGGGTCTATACTGATAGATGGGGGGTCCGCACTGAGGGGGGTCTGTATTGAGGGAGAGGGGTCTGCACTGAGGGGGTCTATACTGATAGATGGGGGTCCGCACTGAGGGGGGTCTGTATTGAGGGAGAGGGGTCTGCACTGAGGGGGGTCTGCACTTATGGAGGGGGGTCTGCACTGATGGAGGAGGGGTGTCTGCACTGATGGAGGGGGATCTGCACTGATGGGGGGGTCTGCACTGCTAGAGGAGAGGGGTCTGCACTGATGGGGTGTCTATACTGATGGAGGGGGGTCTGCACTGAGGGGGTCTATACTGATAGATGGGGGTCCTCACTGAGGGGGGTCTGTATTGAGGGAGAGGGGTCTGCACTGAGGGGGGTATATACTGATAGATGGGGGGTCCGCACTGAGGGGGGTCTGTATTGAGGGAGAGGGGTCTGTACTGAGGGGGTCCTATATAGAGTTGTCACTCCCCCTACACACAATGATAGCATTGGCAGTTATTTTCAGTTAAGGTGGAAGTAAACCCTTCTAACCTCTGCAACCAAGGAAGCTGCCATGTTAGTCTTTGATCTGCAGTTGTTCTGTCTCTAGGGCAGATAGCTAAACCTTCTTGTCCCATAAACTTCAGATACCATATTTCTTTGATCTCAATTTTATTAGAACAAGCCAGGTGAAACTACAAAATAACAGAAATAGACCTCAATAAGTACAATATTGCATACATTACAGCATACATTTCAGAAACAACGATATACGATACAAGATGTGATAGTAAAAACGTACTATTTAAGTTCTCTAAGGAGTGATGGCGATAGATTGAGAAATACATGTGTTGCTTCCTGAGTATCTTCTCAAAGAATGGTGGCTGCTTCACTTCCTGTGAAGATTCTACCTGGAATTCCCTGCTTACTAACAACTTCCTTAATTACACATACACTAAATCAAATAAAACAGAACAACTGCAGCAATACCAAAAAGGAACACTAGATGGAGCCTGCACACCACTTATGATTTACATGTAAATTTAACAACACAGGTACAAATAATCAGCATAAACACATGGTGGACAGAACACTTCCCACCTGACATCATGTGATTTCACTAACAGAGTCCTCCGTAGAAAGCAACAGAATAAGTTCGGTCACTGGTCTTAAGAATACTTTAGCTTCATTCTGTTGAAAGATCTTGACCTCGACCTTACGGACACGATTATCCTTGCTTGGGAGTACTTTGGTGATCAGACCTAAAGGCCACATATTCCTTAGTATCTGGCAATCTTTCATGAGCACAACATCACCAGGTTTAATATTAGGCTTTTCAGTGTGCCACTTTCTCCTTACTTGTAGAGTAGATATATATTGTTCCCTCCACCGGTTCCAGACGGTATTGGCAAGGGTTTGTACTTGTCTCCATTGACATTTGTAAAGGTCCTTCCCATAAAACTCTCCAACTGGAGCACCGGCAAGACTAGTCTTTTGCGTGAGTAACATGGCAGGTGTGAGGACCACTGCATCTTCAGAGTCACTTGAAATTGATGTCAAAGGTCTGGTGTTAATGATAGCTGTAACTTCTGCCATAAATGTCACTAAACATTCGTGAGTAAACCTTGCAGTTCCTACTTGTAGGAAGATAGAGTCAATAATTCTGTGGGCTATGCCTATCATTCTCTCCCAAACACCTCCCATGTGAGAAGAGTGAGGTGGGTTGAATATCCACGTGTAGTTTTGCTTACTCAAGTATCTTTCTACTCTGAGAGCGTCCAAGTTAGAAGGAATTTGAAGTTCTTATACTGCTCCTACAAAGTTAGACCCCCTATCAGAGCGAATGAGTTTCACTGGGCCTCTGATTGCAATGAGTTCCACTAGCTCTGTAGCTAATACTGCAGCACAAAGTTCCAGCCTGGGTATGGTGTGTTCGGGAAGTGGTGCAAGTTTTGCTTTCCCCATTACAAACCCTATGTGGCATTGTCCTTTAGTGTCTATGGTTTTCAGGTAAGCTACAGCAGCAATTGCTTTAACAGAAGCATCCGAAAACACACAAAATCTGCATCTGAACGTCAGCAGATGACAGAGGAGCATATGGGCATGGAATTTTAAGGTTGGATAGAGCTGTTAGTGAGTCCTTCCACTCTAGCCATAATTTCTTCCTGTCGGTGGGGAGAGGGTGGTCCCAATCTTGCGACTCATAGGTTAAGTCTCTAAGTAGTGCCTTACCCTGGATGGTGACAGGTGCTGCAAAGCCTAAGGGATCATACAGGCTGTTTATGGTAGACAGGACACCTCTACGGGTAAAGGGTTTTTCTTCTGTGTTTACTTGGAAAGTAAACGTGTCAGATCTTAAGTCCCAAAGCAGATCAAGGCTGTGTTGCATGGGAAGTAAGTCTGTGCCTAGGTCTAAGCAAGCATTGCCTGAGTTCTTTTAAGGAGACTGATTGCGGCTTCATTTGTGGGTAGTGATTTCAAGCAATCGTCTACATATAAATCCTTGTCCACAAACTGTCTGACATCTGACCCATACTCTAACTCCCCCACTCTAGCAGAGTGTCTGAGGCCATATATAGCAACCGCATGGGGAAGGACTGTTGCTAAATATGTGCACCCACATGCGGTATTCTGTGATGTCTCCAGAGGGGTTGTTGTCCCTGAACCAGAGAAACCTCAGAAAGTTTTGGTGTTCTTCTTTAACAAGAAAGCAATAGAACATTTGCTGTATGTCTGCCATGAATGTGAATCCTTGCAAAAGCGGAGAAATACTCCTAATAGTCTGTTGTTAAGGTCAGGGCCAGAGAGAAGGACATCATTTAGAGAGACACCCTCATGTTTGGCGCTGGAACCAAACACCACTCTAATCTGCCCTGGCTTCTTAGGGTGAGAGACTCCAAATATGGGTAAGTACCAGCATTCCTCTGAGTCTTTGAGGTTTGGGGCTATCTCAGCATGACCATTCTGGAATATTTTCTCCATGAAGGAAAGGAAATGTTCTTTCATCTCTGGTTTCCTTTGAAGATTGTGTCTTAGGGAAGTGAGACATTTATATGCTAGTTCTCTGTTAGGTAAACGTCGCCTTTGTAGTCTAAAGGGAAGAGGTGCAACCCAGCTATTAGTAGCGTCTTTCTCCATACTCCTTTACTTAACTTCTAGGAAGAATCTATCTTTAATGGACATTGCTACCTGGTTATCTTCCTTTGTTCTCTTGAACACTGTGCTTCCTAAGTCACTTTGGTTGTCGTCATAGGTATTGCCGTCACAGAGGGGACTTAGGAAGGGAAGAGGTACAGGGTTGTTGTGTGGTAGCTCCTTTATGAGGATGTGATTTTGACAGGGTTGGAAAAGAGAAGGACGACCATTCTCGAGGGTACTAGTGAGCAGGTTATTAACAGATGCCGGTTTGTGTGCACCTCCCAGGCAAACGTGACCTATAATAACCCACCTGAGATCTCGTTTTTGGGCATATGGGGTGTTTTGAGGACCGTTGATCAGTTTTCTTACTTTGTGAACTTGCAAGATATCTCTCTCTAGGAGTAAGATTATCTGAGCCTGATCATCTAGTTCTGGTATGAGATGTGCTATGTGATTCAAGTGAGTCTGGTGAGCTGCTGCGTCTGGTGTGGGAATCTCTTATCTGTTGTCTGGCATCTGGTTGCACTCTATTATGGTCGGTAAGGGTAGGCATGTCTTACCATCCATAGATTCAACTTGTAGGCCATCAGCTCTTCTTCCCACCGTTTCCACTGTACCTGCACAAGTCCTAAGGGAGTAAGGGCTGCTGGGGCCTTTAAGGTTTAGAATGTCAAAAAACACAGATCTAGCTAGTGACTTGTTACTTTGATCATCCAAGATGACGTAGAGCTTGACTGCTTTGTCTCTGCGTCCTTTTGGTTAAACTCTCACAAGACAGATTTTAGAGCAGGATCTGCCACCTGTACTTTCTTTGCAGACTTCGGTACACTGTGAAGTGATTGCTATGGCATCTGTACTAGTCTTTGGTCTCCCTGCCTTCCTCCTTGTCACCATGGACAGGTGGGAAGGTTCTTGGAGTAGGTCTTGGGTGTAGAGCTGTGTTGTGCTCTGTGCTGTCACATTCTGTACATTTGACACTGACCTTACAGTTCTTGGCGAAGTGTGTGAATGAAACGCAGCATTTGTAACAGATGTTGTTCTCTTTGAGGAAGGCCTTGTGATCCTGTGATCGTCTTTGTCCTGAAGGCTCTGCATTTCAGAAGAGGATGTGGCATCTTATGTAGAGGTCAGAACTTAGTAGGGTCACTGTCTTGATCCTCTGACTGAGACTCTGCAAATCTGTGGTAAGAAATGTTAGTTTTGTGCACTGCTACTGGAGCTCTGAGTTGTTTAGGTCCAGAAGAAGTGGTATAAGATACTGGAAAAATTAAGCTGGGGTCATCTTTCGTTCCTTCTTGCCTGTCTACAAATTCCACAAACTCACTAGAGGGTGAAAAAGGCACATTGTGTTTTTGTTTGTAGTTACAGCCATGAGTAATCCATCTTTCATGTAACTCATAAGGAAGTTTTTGTGCTAAGGAGTTAATACATCTAGCAGAGTCAAGATAAGAAAGGCCAGGAAAAGTCCCCTTTTGCTTTAGCCACTTGTAACTCCAAACACAGGTCACTGAATTCTCTGAGTCTTTGATGACCTCTGCTAGGTATTTTTGGGAAGTCCTCTATCCTTTTAAACAGTGTACTCTCTATAGCCTCTGGTGAGCCATAACATCTATCCAGTCTGTTCCAGATGTTTGTAAGGCCTATCTCAGGGTGGTTTATGTTAATGTCTCTGATCCTTTTGGCATGTTCAACAGAATCATTGCCAAGCCACTTTACGAGGAGGTCTATCTGCTCCCTGCAGGATAGATCTAGGCCTTGAATGGCACTCTGGAAAGAGGATCGCCACGCCCTGTAGTGTTGAGGGTGATCACTAAGATTGACAAGTCCTTGGGTAACTAACTCACGTTTGGCAAGGAACTTGGCAAAGTCTACAGTAGCCTGATTGGCATTAGGGTAGGCTGCTGGTGTATTGTGGTGCGGTGTAAAGGCATACCTGGTTAGAAGTCTGTTCTTTAGGCACGCTAGGTTCAAACTTGCATAAGGTTGACAGTTTGTACCGGCTTGTTGCATACACCTTTGGAGTGAAAACTGGTGATTGATGTTTGTATGAAGGCTGGGTACCTTGTGGAGTAGAAGGTTTGGTTGTGAATGGAAAGTCTGGAACTCTGTCAGATTTTTCCTGCTTGTAGCACTGGGGTCCAAGGTCATCTTGTTGCTGCTTTATTTGATGTGACTCACTGACGTCATATTTAATTTGTTGTTGTGGGATGCTGCTTGGGTCACAGTGCTGGTAGACATAATCTGACGTTCGTTGCAAAGAATCTTGTTGGTCCTCCTCTAAACCCGGTATGCTGCTGCCTACTCTTGGCTCATCGTAGACTGCTGCTTCTTAAGCCTCTGCAATGGCGGCGGCAGGCTTGAATGGAGGAGAAGATTTGGATGCCGCACACCGGATGTAGTCAAAAAACTTCACTTTATTGAAAAAATGGGATCATCAAAATAACAAGACTGTCATGCAGAAAGTACAGGTAAGCTGACGCGTTTCGCACTCAGGACTGAGTGCTTACTCATAGCTAACAAATATTAAAAAGACAAACTCTTATATAGCTCAATGGGGTATCACATGATTGCCCAATTAGATGGTCATTGAGTCTCAGCTGGAAGCCGATTTAATGAAGTCTCGGCATCTGCTGACTATTTGGTGTGTTGACTGATTGAAAAATGTTTTTAAAACCGTGCCATGTAAATAGATGACAAAGAATGTGAAAAAAGATGTGTATATGTACATGTGTAGGCAAAAAATATGTATATGTGTGTAAATATATATGGTGAATCCTATCAATAAACGTGTATATAATAATGAATATACTTCTATAGCGTGTATATATAAAAGGTGATAAGTATGAAAAAAAAGGGGATTACTATTAGGTGAAAGGAAAAAATGTGTAAAAAATATTTCTCATTAAAAAAGAGAAAATATATTGATAAAAATATTCAGACAACATACAAAGTAAATGTGAAGAGTGAATGTAATAAAACTATATGTGAACAAAATATATGAATATGATGAAGCTCTCTATAATATGCTGGTGAAGTGGATGAAGCTCTCTATGATAAGCCGGAATAATACAGGTAAAATATAGAGCAATGTGACCTGAAATAATACGTGATATGCCCGCGGTTAATAACAAGGTACATATAGGGCCCTGTAATAATAAAAATAAACTATGGGATTCAAAGACATGAAATCACGCCGATAAGGGTTGCCCTGATCTGGTCAAATGGCAGTGATATATGCAGGGTCCCAGTAGACTGACTAGTACCGTAGTGATTCTAAATGATGAACCTGACCGAGAGCAGGGTGTGTGTGGAATTTCAGGAGTGAAACAGCGGTGTTCAAGGTAATAGAACGCCGCTAGTCTCGGTCCACTGCCAGCTTCTCCATGTTAGCTTCTAAGATATCTTGCTGCAATTTACGAGATGCTTCCTGCTGGGCTAGCTCTTCCTGCAGGAGTATTCTTTGTTGCTCCATGCGTATTTTTTCCTTCTCTCTCTCGTTCCTGTTTCACCCTTTCTGCTTCAAGGTGGGCATTTTCTTTTTTCATCTGCAGCTCTTGGTCTGCGAATGTGGCCCTGGCTCTTGCTGCTTCAGCTTTTGAACGGGCGATAGCTGCTGCATTTGCGAAAGATGACCTAGATGAGCTTATTCGTGAACGTGTTTTGTAAGAAGATGTCCCACTGTGAGACATGACTGCTGGGAAGAAGCTGTCTTGCTGTATAGAGACCGTTTTAGTGTCGATGCTGCTTGACAGATCACATCTCTGTGTTGCGTGGCTGCTTGCTTCGCCTACTGCAGGCCTGTATCTTTAAGGCTTCTGACTGTATGGATACTGTGTAGCCCCAGGCTGTACAGACTTCTGAAGTCGGCTTATCTTCCTTCAGAGGTCAGCTTAAAAATGTCACTGTTCTGTCTCTAGGGAAGATAGCTAAACCTACTTGTCCCATAAACTTCAGATACCATATTTCTTTGATCTCAGTTTTATTAGAACAAGCCAGGTGAAACTACAAAATAACAGAAATAGACCTCAATAAGTACAAGATTTCATACAATACAGCATACATTGCAGAAACAATGATATACAATACAAGATGTGATTGTAAAAATACTTTTTAAGTTCTCTAAGGGGTGATGGCGATAGATTGAGAAATACATGTATTGCTTCCTGAGTATCTTCTCAAAGAATGGTGGCTGCTTCACTTCCTGTGAAGATTCTACCCAGAATTCCCTGCTTACTAACAACTTCCTTAATTACACATACAGTAAATCAAATAAAACAGAACAACTGCAGCAATACCAAAAAGGAACGCTAGATGGAGCCTGCACACCACTTAGGATTGTCTTGTGAAAATTACACACTACATGTAAATTTAGCAACACGGGTACAAATAATCAGCATAAACACCTGCTGGACAGAACAGCCGTTGCTCTACATTTGATGAGCTAGGACACCAGCTATTGGATGGTTTCACAGTTCAGTTGAAAGCTTACACAAGCACACTAGTAACTAACATCATTTTACACAAGCACACTAGTAACTAACATCATTCAAAGTATGCCTTGAATGTAACTGCTTTGACAAACCGTTAAATTGGTGGATTTAATCCTGGTTTTAAGTCGAACTAAAAGTGAAAAAGTAAAAAATTGTGAGTAGATAAGCTCTTTATTGCATGGGAAGTCTCTTCTGCAGTAAAACTTACCTGACTGCTTGCAATCTTTAGAATGTACAGTGCCTTGAAAAAGTATTCATACCCCTTGCCATTTTCCATAATTTGTCATGTTACAACCAAAAACGTAAGTGGGGAGGCTGACCGCAGGTCAGCCTGAATTAGTAGGAGGAGTCAGGCTGTATTTAAGCCTGCCCTCTAGCCTCCATTTCCTGTCGACGCTTCTCTTGTGTCCCGTTATTTCCAGTACGACCGTCTACGTTATTTCTGGGTTTCTTTGCAGCAAGGTGGACGTACGGCTGCAGCTATGGTCACTTCAACATGCTTCACGCACAGGCACAGGTATTAATGGGGGGGGGGGGCGCTTCTGGACTGTCTCGTGGCCACGGTGCTGGCCTTTAGGCGGGCCGGGGGCCCGCTCTGCATGGTATCCGGAGGAGGGTGGGCTGTTTTGGGGGTCTTTTCACGATGGGGAGGTTGGTGGCAGGGGGAAGTGCGTCGCTCTGTATCTGGACAGTTTTCCTTGTCCACAGGGGGGATGGTGCAACCAGCGCATGCTTCCTCCACTGTAAACTGATACAGGTTATCTGGGGAGGGGGTGATGGCTTTTGGGGGGGGGGCGGAGGGGCTGTTGAGGGCCTTCTCACACTGGGGAGGTTGGGGTAAGGGGGAGTGTGTCATTCAGCTGAAGTTCTGGAGATTGTTGTAAATACCTTACATTAGGTATACAGGGGTGCAGCGCAGGCAGAGTGAGGACACTGAGCAAGGCTTAGTATGGGTTGGAGGTTTGTGTTGCTGGATCCATGTTGGATTCATTGTCCATGGCCACATAATTTGGGTTGTCCTTCAGTTGCATGGGCCTCATTCCTTGGCATAGGTTGAGTCATATGGCAGCACTGCTTACCACCTTGTTCCAACGGTTGGCAGCTCTCATCCCGCCACGTTACTTGGGAGTGGCTAGCAGGTAACTTCCTGTTTGCACCTGGGCACCCCACCTCATAGCTTGGCAGGGGTCACATAGGGCAAGTACTATCCGGACCTCCTCCATTCAGAGGTCACTCACTGTGTCCACTACTCAACAAGTCATGCCATTGTTTCAGTTACAATGATGATTTCTTTTTCAAATCTGATTTCAATAATCCATACGTTGATACGAGTGGTAGCGTTGGTATGTTATGTTCCTTTTTTCCATAGTCATTGTCTCTACAGATCATCAGGGAATCACAAAGTTTCTTATTTTTTCAATTTCAGTCCATCTCATGTGGCTCATTTTTGTTTCACATAAATACCAGCATTTTTTTTCAGCTCATACAGGTTACATGATCATGTTTTCATGTGTTAGGCTTATGGCGTTCTACCATTGCGGGGTCACCCGTGACGTTTATGGGGGCTAACAGATTGAGATGTTAGTTTTTAATTGACTTGTGCGGTGGCAAGTCTCCTCATCCGTTTCTATAACGGTTCATGTTACGTTTTCCTGCATCATGACATTTACCGAACCATATAGTTGCCCAACACGTCTTCAGGTTTTCCTTTGGCCTGAACTATGTTTTAGTTTGCCTGCCATCCTTCAAGTAGCTCCGCCTCTGTATTTCAGGGGGTTCACACGTTTTTCAGTCCTACTCATACGTTGCATTTCAGGGTTGGCCTCTGTCACAAGGTGCAGGCCTTAAAGAATAAGTGAGGAAATCTAGGTTGAAGGAAAGGTATGGTTGCTTTTAAAAAAGGTACTATTCTTGCTCAAATATCTGTACTTTTTTTTTTCGCCGCTTACCGGTGTCTCGTTGTCATTTCCATACTTGCCACATGTTTTGCCTTCACGTTTTAGGTCACGGCATTCACCACTGCAGTATTACCTATCACGTTTATAGGTAACAGGGGGTTTAGATGATAGTTTTTTATTGGCTTGTGTGGTGGCAAGTCTCCTCACCTGTTTCTCATACAGCAGACCTTAGACTGTTTTCATATGTTGTTGTCGTTGCACTACTCGCTACTTTTGACCTGACACGCCTTCAGGTTCCGTAGGCCTGAGTTTACGTTTTTAATTGGCCTGCTTCACCTCAGGTTACTCGGTCTCGGTAATTCATATGGTGAACATTTTCTTATATGACGCATAGTTAATTTTCCCTTAAAATCAGTTTCATTGTCATCGCATACACGGTGCATGATCACACTGTAGGTATTACGGCAACACTCCACTGCAGGTTTACTCATCACGTTTATGGGTACCAACGGATTGAGATGATTGTTTCTAATTGACTTGTGCGGTAGCAAGTCTCCTCATCCGTTTCTCATACGGCTTACGTTACAATTTCATACGTCATGACATCTCACTACTCATATTACTTGCCTGACACATCTTCAGGTATCATAGGCCTGAGTTTACGTTTTTAATTTGCCGGATACGCCTCAGGTAACTCGGCCTTGGTCGGTTTTGAGACTATCACGTTTTTAGCCCTGCACAATGTATATTTCGTCATTATCCACGATCACTGTTGGGAGGTTGTGGGAAAAAAAAAAAAGTAAAGAGATTTTCCCTTCCTTAGAGTAAGTTTGGGGTACATTAGGTATAACTCTTGCTTATGACAGTGTTGTTCCAAGATACATAGATCATGTCACAGGCAACAGATATCACAGACTTTGCCTCCATCCCTCCTTCTCTGGCCAGGGGTTCTGAACAGGGTAGCACGCCCTCCGGAAGAACCTGGACCATACCGAGACTCATGGCGGAACTGTGATGCAGGGGTATTTCGTACTTGGCTTCGGCTCACAAAGCAGAACTATTAAGATTATTATTCCCCTGTACTTCAGGCTCTAATGCTCAGCAGGTTACCCTACAGACTGTCGCCTTGTCCCTTTCACAGATTCACGCCACCCTGAGCTCACTGACAACCTTATTCCCCAAGGAGTTGTGGGCCAGGGTTGAGGCTTTAGAGAGCCATCCAAGTCTGGCCCCGGTGGATCCTGCCGTTCCAGGGACATCAGCAGGTTGCACGATCCCCTTGGTGTCAAGCCCCGGGCCTTTAGCTTTAGGTTAAAGCGCAAGTGCTCCTTCCATTATCCTGGCTAACTTCATTACTGGGAATATCGAGAAAGATAGTTCAGACGGCAAAGACGTTAATTTGGCGTCCCTCTTAATTGCCATCCGCGATGTAGCCGACAAGTCGTACGCTTGCGGTGACGTTTCTGGGGTTAACACCAGGGGCCACAGGCTCAACCGTAAGCTTTCCATCCCAGAGTTTTTCCTGGCTTTCAGTTATTTAGGGACATTATTTGCTCAGTGAGCCCCCAGAGGGAGGGAGGAGCTGGATTGTTACCTCTATGCGGTAGTGGAGTTATGTCAGAATTACAGTGCGTCGGTTTTACAATTACCATCGTTCTTTTTCTGCTAAAGCCGCTGCCATTTTTGCTCAACACCAGATGGTGACAGTCTGGAGCAAAATTGACATGAGCTGTTTTGCCAGCATTTTGCCAGGCTGAGGTCGCCTGTTTGTGTGACATGCCAGTTGTCCAGTCATACCATGCACTGGTGCCCGAATACGGAACTTCCCATTCTACCGGGTACGTCCAGAGCTAGCCTGTTCCAGAATAGAATTGCAGTCACTGACTGTTAGGCATGCATACGTTTGCCATGAGGATCATTCCCCAGGGTAGGTCGTACATTTCTCGTTTGTTGGCCTTGTTATCTCCAGGCCCTGACTCAGACTCTCGGGTCAAGTTAGATTCTGCGGCTCTATCTGACTTGCGTATGTGGGACGTGTTCCTTCAACAATGGAACGGGGTCGCCATGTTAATCCCTGCAGAGTCTGTTTTTTCTCCTCAAGGTTTTGAGTGATGCGGCAGCCACCAAAGGTTGTGCGGGTATGTTTGGCACGCACTGGCTAACTGGGCTATGGCCAGACGAGATATTGCAGTGCAGTTGCAGTGATATCAGCTTTGTTTGAGATTTACCCCATAGTGTCGGCAGCGCAGACGTGGGGTCACTTTTGGACGGTGAAACAATGGTTTTCTCCATGGACAATCAGGCTACTTCAGAATTTGTTAACAAAGGCAGATCAAGGTCTTGCTCATCGAGTCTTCGGTACGTAGGCTGATTTGGCTGTCCTTCAGTTCCATTTCCACATACACTGTAGGTTCATCAGTGGTGTAGAGTATACAGCAGCGGATGCTCTGTCTCATTTTAAACTACCTGATATTTTCCCGACAGGTCCCAGACACAGATGTCTGTGTCACACCGTCCCCGCAGTTCTCACTGCTAACTATGGACTAGATTCCCACTGGGCCAACTTGATCAACAAATCATTGTCAGTTAACATCAGGAAGCTTATGACATGGCTTGGAATACCATCCTGGCTTTCCAGTTTAGGTATCCTAGGAGAGATTGCCACAACATTCATTATCTACTTGCTTTCGTTGCTTTCTGCCACTCACACCTCAAGCCGTCCTACAGCACCATAAAGACATATCTGGCAGGTATCCAGCATTTTTTGTCCTTACGGGACCCTAATAGGCCATCCATTTTGCAGCACATCCCATCAAGGCCATTCTCTATGGGAATCAGAAGACTAGCCCCACTACCACAGTTAGCAGACTCCCCATTAGAGGGCATATTTTCCGGAGCATGTTCGATTTACTCTCCAGGTCTCCTTTTGGCTGCTACCCAGCTTGGTCCATAAGGCGGCCATGTACCTGGCTTTCTATGGTTTCCTCAGGCCAGGTGAGTTCACTAGTACGGGGACGAGATCCCGCATACTATTGATCTACCAGTTAGTTAGGTACCCCGTTCATTTCCGGTTGCTTCTGGACGCTCAGCAGACAGGAGCCAGTACTGATGTTAGATTTTTCAAGACCAGCAATACCTGGTCCCTGTTCACGTAATCATGAAGTTAGGTAGGTGGAATTCAGCATGCTTCTCTATATATATATATATATATATATATATATATATATATATATATATATATATATATATATATATATATATATATATCCCGGAGCCACATGTAGAGATGTCACAGGCATTCATGCATTTGGCTGATTTCTGCTGCATACGGCGGCTTTCAATAAATCTTTTGCTAAATCATCCTACTGTCTTTATTTTGGCCCCCTTTAGGCATACTGACCATGTGACTACAGCACACCCCAAGTCACTTCCTGTTTTCCCTTTGTACCTTTCCTAATATGGTCTACTAGAGACTCCGAGTACAAGTGGGAAGACTGACCGCATGTCAGCCTGAATTTGTAGGAGGAGTCGGGCTGTATTTAAGCCCGCCCTCTAGCCTCCATTTCCTGTCAACGTTTCTGTCATGTTCCACCCAGCCTTTCCCTTTTCTTTTTATTTCTTCTCTTTTACTTATACTTGGGTATGCCCTCTTTAGGCATACTGATCACATGACTATGGCACACCCCAAGTCACTTCCTGTTTTCTCTTTGTACCTTTCCTAATAGAGACTCAGAGTAAAAATATATTTCATTGGGATTTTATGTGATAGACAAACACAAAGTGGCACATAATTGTGAAGAGGTAGGAAGATGATAAATCGTTTTCAATTTTTTTTACAAATAAATATCTGAAAAGTGTGGTGTGTATTTGTATTCAGCCCCCTTTACTCTGATACCTCCAACTAAAACCTAGAGGAACCAATTGCCTCCAGAAGTCACCTAATTAGTAAATAGAGTCCACCTGTGTCTAATTTAATCTCAGTATAAATACAGCTGTTCTGTAAAGCCCTCAGAGGTTTGTTAGAGAAGTTTAGTGAACAAACAGCACCAAGAAGGCCAAGGAACACACCAGGCAGGTCAGCAGTGCTGGCCCGTCAACCTGAGACCCCCCCCCCCCCAAGCCACACTTCATAAATCAATAAAAAATGGTCCCTTTAGGTGTGTGCGGGGCGCCGGACACACAGCTACTACTATACATTATTGCAATCACGTGATTGCGGGTAAGATCTATTGGCAAGCCCTTAGACTGCATTCGGGGAGCAAGGCATTGCGCCCCGAACACTCCCACTCTAGCATTAGGTTTCAGTAGTGGCTACCGATTGGTGCGGTAATAGGACGTAGGGCGGTGCATTAGGTTTGCATGTGGATTGTGGATGCTGGGCTTACTTGTTCTGCTGTGTTAAGCTGGTGGATTTCACCTTCCAGACTGGTGTGTCATCATGGGCAGGTGCTAGCAAGTTTAAAAGTGGCTGATACATACTATTGCAGTGCGCCATTGGCATTGCTGATGCGCTGCATCACTGGGGACCCCCATAATGGGCACAGTGGCCAGCAGTTGTACATAGTCGGCAACTCAGCACAGGTATGGTGGGTTCCCTTCATAATGGGCACAGAGGGTGTACAGACCCGGGAATTCGGCACAGGGAGGGTGGTAACCCCTCATAATGGGCACAGCAGGCAGCAGGTTTACAGACCCGGGAACTCAGCACAGGGATCATGGGAAGTGGGAACCCCTCATAATGGGCACAGCAGGTGTACAGACCCAGGAACTCAGCACAGGTATGGTGGGAACCCCTCATAATGGGCACAGCAGGTGTAGACCCAGGAACTCAGCACAGGGATGGTGGGAACCCCTCATAATGGGCACAGCAGGTATAGGTGTGAGGTTGCTGGTTCCTTAGTACCTGTGCTTCCAGAGACCAGGGGATAGAGTTGCTTCTCTGCCCCAGGAGGAATGCTGGATCCTGGGGAGGACCCTGACGGGGGCCCCCTGGTTAGGCCTGTGGAAGATTCTGGGCCTGGCCCAAAGAGTGATGAGTCCCTGTCTGCCTTTAGACAGGATTGTCGGTAAGCTGAAGCGGATTGAGAAGGAAGAGGAGAAATTGTTGGTTTTGATGGCTGAATTCAGGAAGAAAAAGTGGATTTGTGCCAAACTATACAGTACGAAGAGACCGGCACTGAGGCCTAAGTTGAAGGACTTGGAACAAGCTGTGAGGAAGCAGAAGGAACTGTTGAGTTCTCTGAAGGAAAATAGTGGAACATCTGAACAAGAGGTTGAGGAAGGTACTGGCATGCTGGAGTTCATCTCTAAGCTGGAATCCCCTCCAGGTGCAGATTCATCAGATGATGAGAAGATGGACACCGTTCCTCACCCTGTGAAAGACAAACCGATTGAGAGAGCAAGATCCACCCTGAAGTCTGCAACAACTGGGCGGAAGTCTGATCCCACCATCAGCCATGACAGCGGCGCAGAAGTAACAACACAGCAAACAGGTACAGTGTGTGTGCAGGATGGTGGTGTGAACTTTAATGACAATGGGCTTGCTGGGGGCTGTAGTGCTGCGGGCAGTCAGCTCAGACCCATAGACAATGTACAGCATACAATGCAGTCTGATTTACCTGCTGGAAACAAAGCTTCAGATGAAACTGGTGAGAGTAATTGTCAGCTTCTGGGTGTCACGTACCTAGTAGGTTTTGAGCCCGAAGTGCAGAGAGAGACCTTCCCTACGGCTCCCACTTCCGGCCCTCTGGAATGGGGACAGAGGACACAGGAGTAAAGAGTGGTATGGATGCCTGGCAGGATCAACAGTCACCCAGAAGTCCTGGAGTGGTGGGAACGCAGGAACCAGGAACTGAAGAGAAGACTGGAGACTGGAACGCAGGCTGGAGCCAGGAACAACAGCAGGTAGGTAGGCAGAAAACTGGAGTGCTAGACTGGAACCAGGAACAATGGCAGGTAGCAGACTGGATACTGGAGCGCTGGACCGGAACCAGGAACAACAGCAGGTAGCAGGATGGATACTGGAATGCTGGACTGGAACCAGGAACAACAGTAGGTAGCAGACAGGATACTGGAGCGCTGGACCGGAACCAGGAACAACAGCAGGTAGCAGGCTGGGTACTGGAATGCTGGACTGGAACCAGGAACAACAGTAGGTAGCAGACTGGATACTGGAGCGCTGGACCGGAACCAGGAACAACAGCAGGTAGCAGGCTGGGTACTGGAATGCTGGACTGGAACCAGGAACAACAGTAGGTAGCAGACTGGATACTGGAGCGCTGGACCGGAACCAGGAACAACAGCAGGTAGCAGGCTGGGTACTGGAATGCTGGACTGGAACCAGGACAACAGCAGTTAGCAGGCTGGTAACAGGTATCAAGCAGAAGGGTAGTCAGACAGGCCGGAGGTCGATATCAGGCGGACAGCAGAGGTACCAAGGATCAGACAGGAGAATGGTCTAAGCAAGCCAAAGGGTCAGATGCAGGTGGATAGCTGGATAGTCAAACAGGAAGCCGGGTCAAATAACAGAAGGTATCAGATCAAGTTTTGGCACACGGAACGCTGTAGAGCAGACAGCGGGGACTGAGTGTGACAGGCAGGTTTAAATAGCCCGCCTGGCACCAACGTGGGGGGCGCGTGCATGCCCATGCGTGGTAGCACCCGTGTGCGCGCGCATGCGCGGTAGCGCCCGCGTGCCAGTGAGCCTGGAACGCCGATTACTGGCAGGATCTTCCTGACATTGTCCCCCCAAGGGGCAGCCTCCGGATGCCCTTTCGGGCAAATTTTTCGGGATGGGACCTCTTAAAAGATTGTAACAGACCTTCAGCATGGATATTATCCTCAGGCTCCCAAGAATTCTCTTCGGGTCCAAACCCCCTCCATTTTATCAGGAATTGATTCTGATTACCTCTTCTCCTGTGGTCTAAGATAGATTCCACCTCAAATTCCTCCTCGCCATCTACCACAATTGGATCAGGAGGATCCGTACTTCGACCTGTAAATGGATTGAGAATGGAAGGTTTGAGTAAAGACACATGGAATACCGGGTGGACTTTTAACGAATCAGGGAGTTCTAGTTCATATGCCACCTCATTAATTCTCCGTCTGACAGGAAATGGTCCTAAGAACTTGGGACCCAATTTTTTCGAAGGGCAGGCCAACCTAAGGTTCATCGTGGATAACCATACCTGGTCACCGCCTTCTTTTATTGAAAGTTGTTTTGTTGTATTCCTGGATCCTGGTCATGGTTTCCTGCAGAATTTGATTATTGGAGGTAAAGAAATTCAATTTCTCCTGAACTGCGGGTACTGTACATTCAGGAAGGGAATTGGGTAGGAATGAAGGGTGGAAGCCATAATTTGCAAAAAATTGAGTCTGTTTGATAGCGGAATGAATGGAGTTGCCGTAGGCGAATTCAGCCAATGGAAGTACGGAAATCCAGTCATCTTGGGCAAAAGAAGAGAAACAGCGTAGGTATTGTTCAAGAGTTTGGTTTGTTCTCTGTTTGCCCATTAGTCTGGGGATGGTAGGCAGAGGAGAATGATAGCTCGATGTTCAGCGTTTTACACAGAGACTTCCAGAATCGGGAGGTAAACTGTACCCCCCGATCTGAAACAATACTGGCCGGCACCCCGTGGATTCTGATGACTTCTTTGATGAACATTTGTGCTGTTTCTGAGGCTGAGGGGGTACCCTTCATTGGGACAAAATGGGCCATCTTTGATAGCCGATCTACTATTACAAAGATGGTGGTGTAGCCCCCCGCCAGAGGTAGTTCAACAATAAAGTCTATGGATAACATCTTCCATGGCCTGTCTGGGACAGGCAAAGGTCTTAGTAGCCCCCATGCCTTGGTTTTGTAACCCTTGTTCCTAATACATGTTGTACAGTATTTCACAAATCTTTTGCAATCCTCACGTAACTGAGGCCACCAAAAGGTACGCTGTACAAGATCGGTGGTCTTAGTTATACCGAAATGCCCAGCCAGTGCATGATCGTGACAAAGTTCCAATATAGGTACTCAAAGATTTTCGGGTATATAAATCTTACTTTCGTGCCAAAGTAGCCCATCCTTAATCTGAAGTTCTGGCCCAACAGAAGATCCCAGTCCTGCGGAAGCTTGCTTAATTTGAGAAAGCAGGTTTCCCTGAAGCAGGAGAAAATTCCCCAGGGACAGGATGGTGTTCGGAGGGGAAATTTCTTGGGGTTTGTGGAACATCCTGGATAGGGCATCGGGTTTAGTGTTTTTGGAGCCGGGGCGGTAAGTGACATGAAAAGAGAACCTGAAGAAAAAGAGAGCCCACCTGGCCTGTCGTGGCTTCAGCCTCTTTGCAGATCTCAAATACTCCAGGTTCTTATGATCTGTAAAAATTAAGACTGGATGAGCGGCTCCTTCCAGAAGGTAGCACCACTCCTCTAATGCTGATTTAATTGCCAACAATTCTCTGTCTCCTACATCATAATTTCTCTCTGCCGTATACAACTTGCGAGAGAAGAAGGCCACCGGGTACAGCAGGGCCTTGGTTCCCTGTCTTTGGGACAACACTGCTCCTACAGCAATTTCAGACGCGTCTAGTTCAAGTTCAAACGGCAGAGAGGAATCTGGATGTTTTAATACGGAAGCAGAAGTAAAGAGGGCCTTGAGGGTCTTAAAAGCCTTTTGGGCTTCAGCAAAACCAGTGAAAACGTGTTCCCTGTTTGGTTAACTGGGTAATGGGCGTGATAATGGCTGAAAATCCATTAATAAATTTGCGGTAGAAATTGGCGAATCCAAGGAATCGTTGGATACCCTTTTTGTCTGTTGGAACCGGCCAATCTAATAATGCAGCGATCTTTTGAGGATCCATCTTAATGCCCTTACTAGAGATGATTAACCCCAAAAACGGTATACTTTCCTGTTCAAATTCACACTTCTCTGCCTTTGCATATAAGCCATGCTGTTGAAGCCGAGCCAACACACTTCTGACGTGCCTGCGGTGAGATTCAAGGGAAAAAGAGAAGATTAGTATATTGTCTAGGTAGACAATGACAAACAGATCTAGAAAGTCTCGTAAAACATCATTGATGAAGTACTGGAATGTAGCAGGGGCATTACACAATCCGAAGGGCATCACCAAGTATTCAAAATGCCCATAGCGGGTACGGAAGGCAGTCTTCCACTCGTCTCCGCCACTGATATAAACCAAATTGTAGGCTCCGCGGAGGTCAAGCTTAGTGAACACAGTGGCAGTTCTTTGGAACAATTCTGGTACCAGGGGAAGAGGATAGCGATTCTTTACTGTAATTTTATTTAGTTCACGGTAGTCCGCGCATGGTCGAAGGGTATGATCCTTCTTCTGTACAAAGAAGATGCCCGCGCCTGCTGGAGACGTTGACGGGCGAAAAAAGCCTTTCTTTAAGTTTTCATCGATATACTCCTTTAATGCCCCTTGTTCTACCTCTGTTAAAGGAAAAATCCTTCCGAACGGAATCTCTGCTCCAGGGAGCAATTCGATAGGACAGTCATAGGCCCGGTGGGGAGGCAAGGCCTCTGCCACCTGTTTACTAAACACATCTAGGAAGTCATGGTAAGCCTCAGGAATAGACTGATGTAGGCTGGAATCTGTGTCTAGGCATAGCAAGGTAGTGGCCCTATGAGCGTCTTGAAATCCGCAGAACTGCCGACAATAGGAAGAAGAAAAGGTAACCTCTCCTGTGGCACAGTTGATGTCAGGATTGTGCGCTTGTAAACAAGGAATGTGAGTGAGCACCCCAACCCCACAGACTGGCGTCTGTGGTAATTTTGACCGGGGAATGTTGTGTCCAATCCTTCCCTCTCTGCAGATGTTCTCGCTGCTCCCACTAGGCGAGATCAAGAAAATTCCCTTCTGGTAGTTTTACCAGCTGATCCAGAGAATCCTTCCTGTGATCCCAATGGAGTAAAAGAAAAGCCTGAAGGGGTCTGGAGTGCAATTGGGCCCAAGGCACCCCTGGAATGGCCGCAGTCATCAGACCCAACAACTGCATGATCCGCCGAAGGGAGGTCTGAGGGAGCAGCTTGAAGGCCTGCACAGAGAGAAGAATTTTCAAAATCTTCTCTTCAGGAAGAAAAATCTTTAGGGCAACAGAGTCTATTAGATAACCCAGGAAAAGTATGCTCTGTGAGGGTACCAGGCAAGACTTCTGCTGGTTGACCTTCCACCCTAATTTTTGAAAGGTCCGCAAAACCAACTGTAGGTCTTGAACAAGGGACTCCTTGTCCCGAGCAAAAATCAAAAAATCGTCTAGATATGGGACGATCCTTTGAGAAGAAGGGAATCGTATACTCTTCTCAGAGGAACAAGCTAAGACCTCTTCTAAGGAGGAACCGAACAAGAGTTTGCCTTCGAAGGGAATGCCACAGAGCTTATTCTTGGATGTAAGGTCACCTTCCCAAGATTTAAGCCAGATAGCTCGCCTAGCTGAATTAATGAGAGCAGAAGCTCTGGCTGCGGATTTCACTGAATCTGCTGCTGCATCAGCTAAGAAGGCGACTGACTTTGCAATGAGTGGGAGGGACTCCCTAATCTCTTCTTTGGGGGTGTCAGATGCAAGAAGATCATCCAGACGCTGAACCCATACGTCTAAATTTATAGCCACACAGGTGGATGCTACCGCCAGGCCTAAAGGAAAAGCTGAAGCATCCCAGGCCTTATGTAGCAATGAGTTGGCCTTTCTATCCATTTGATCTTTAAGGACCCCAGAATCTTCAAAAGAAAGATCTGATCTTTTGGACACCTGCAACATAGGGGCATCTAATCTAGGACACTTAAAGAAAAGCTCCACAAATTCAGACTGAAAAAGGAAATCTTCTTTTGTGTCCCCTGGATTGGAACAATCTTTTTTCAGGTTCTCTCCATTCAGATAGAATCATGTCCCTAAGTGACTGGTGTACCGGAAAAGTTTTTGATTTCCGTCCCTGTAGGCCCCTATACATTTTATCGTGTACAGATTGGGCTTGTTGTGGCATCTCAATCTGCTCTGAGGTATATATTGCTTTTATTAGTTCATCAATATCCTCAACTGGAAAAAGATACTCAGATGAGCTACCTGTATCCTCCTCTGATGCAGACTTTTCATCAGTTGAAGAAACTGGATTCTCACCTTCTTCCAGATCAGAGGTATTGCGTGAACTAATAGTCTCAGATACTAACAAGGGAAGGGACCTGGCAGAGGTTAAAGGGTCTGGAGCTATGGGTCTAGATGAGGAAGAGCCTAGACTAGTAACCCTGCCATTAAGTGACCGAAAGGAGTCCACTACCTCCTTCATAGAAGTCATTAACTCTTTAAAAGAAGAAGACTCTGAACTAGCTCTGGGTGGAATACAATCCTCACAAAATAGCTTTTTATAACTTTTAGAAAACCTGGCCCTACAGTTCCCACATTTCTTCTTCACCAGTTTGGCCTAGAAAAAAGCAGAAACAAGGACCATAAATAAAAAAGGTTCCATACAAAAAAGTCCCTTGCTGTAGAGCTATCCACAGACAAGGGCTTACCTTGGGGGCAGTATGGGACCCAGATGCTGCCGCTGGTTCAATACGAGAGGATGCTCCATCCTTCTGGTACAGACAATCATCCAGGACTTGGCCACAACTAGTCCTGGATGAAACCAGAGAAGGGGGGTCCACCAACCAGTTACCAGACCCTAAGAAAACAAAAAACGTGTCAGTGCTCCTGGAGCGTCTGGAAACACAAAACAACTGAGGGTCGTAGGAAAGGGAGGGGCCTTTTAAATTGTATCTGATTTGTGTTTCCTGTAGAGGGCGGAGCCAATCATCTCTCAAGTAGCTGTCCTGGAAGGTGAGGGGGGAAAGCTCTATTTGTGGGAAAAAAGGACGTCAATTTTGTTTGGGTACAGTGTCGCACAACCGTGCTATTGTCAGTTAAAGCGACGCAGTGCTGTATTGCCAAAAAGGGCTTGGTCAGGAAGGGGGTAAATCCTGCCGGGGCTTAAGTGGTTAAAGTCCCCCAAATTCTCTATATTTTCTGTATTCTGCTACATATTTTTTGTAAGAAAAATCCCAATAAACGTATATTGGTCTGCACAAAAGTTATAGTGTCTACAAAATAGGGGATAGATTTAGGGACTTTTTTATTTTTTGGCTAGTAATGGTGGCGATCTGCGATTTTTAGCGGAACTGCGACATTGCGGAGGACAAATCTGACACTTCTTGGGGACAAGTGACTTCAGTACAGTGATCAGTGCTATAACAATGCAATAATTACTATAAAGATTACACTGACAGGGAAGGGGTTAACACAAGGGGCGATCAAAGGGTTAAATGTTCCCTAGGGATGTGTTTACTGTGTGGGGCAGTGTCAAACTGAAGGAAAATAGAGATCCGTGACTCAGCTTAGCTGAATCACAGATCTCTCTTTCCCTTCCTGAGAGATCCGTAGTTTGCCTTGTTTACACAGACAGATGGCTGATCCGTCTCTCCTGTGAATAATCAGTGGGTCGCGGCGGCAATCGCTTATTGGCTCCCACTGTGTCTAATCACAGCGGAAGCGGCACACCGATAGCAGGCGCACGCCCTCTAAACCACATGCACAAAATCCCATACAGTTACCGGATTTTACGCACCCAGGCTGCCCTGTCGCAGTAAATGTACATAGGCGCGGTCCGGAAGCGGTTAAAGCCTCCCTCTTTTCCTTAACACTTATGCATTACACAGAGCCGGCGCCACCACAAGGCAGCCATCTTAGGGCACCAGGCTAAGGGGGGGGATGCACAGGTGAAAACACCTTTTGCACCATTCGCCCCCTCTATCCCTGGCTTCATTCACATTGGCTGTTGCCCCCTTCCTCTCCCCCGAGTGTTTTACCCCCTCTCTTTCCTCCAGCGCTGTCCAGGTCTCTCACTGTCTGAGCACCGAACTCCCTGCATAATCAAAGTGCTCTCCACTGGGACTCCAATCCATCCTAAGCCTACTGTGCAGCACGAGCAAGAGAGGAGAGAGCCTGACATGCGGCATGATTAGGGAACCGCAGCCGCAGGGCGGGTGTGACAGGAAGCCCTAAAAGTTCTGGCTTGCCCTGATATCACCTCTCTCCACCTCCTACCAGACCATCAGAGATCTGTAGCAGGAGAACAGGCAGCATGTCGAGTGAGATACTGATGTGCAGTAGGGGGCACATTGGAGAACTGATGTGCAGGGGGGGGGAGCACAGTGGGGAGCTGATATGCAGGGGAGGCACAGTGGGCAACTGATGTTCAGTGGGAGACACAGAGAACTGATGTGCAGGGGGCACAGTGGGGAACTGATCTGCAGGGGGAGCGGCACAGTGAAGAACAGGTATGTATATGTAGGAGGTACAGTGGGGGAAATGTGTGCAAGGTGGAGTTATAGGGGGGAACAGGTGTTAAGAGTGGTACAGTGGGGGGGGGAGGGCACAGTAAGGAACGGGTATGTAGGGGATACAGTGGGGAATAGGATTGCGAAGGAGGGGGGGCACAGTGGGGAACAGGTATGTAGGAGGTACAGAGGGGTGAAGGTGCAGGAATTGCGGAGACCTGAGAGGTGAAGGTGTGGGAATTGGGGTGATGTAAGGTGTGGGAATTGGGGTGATCTGAGGTGTGAAGGTGTGGGAATTGGGGTGATCTGAGGTGTGAAGGTATGGGATTTGGGGTGATCTCAGATGCGTATGTGCGAGAATTGGGGTGATCTGAGGTGTGTAGGTGCAGGAACTGGGGTGAACTGAGATCCAAATATAAACATGTTTTGTGTGTGCACTTCTTAAAGTGATTATAAAAGTCGTAATTTAAAAAAAAAAAAAAAAAGTAGCAAACATGTAAAGTGGGGACATATCCAGGAGACCTAAAGTGGTTGTAAACCACTGAAAAAAAAGAAATACTTACCTTAGAACGAAGCTCTCCCAGCGGCGCCTGGTCACCATGAGAGACGTCTTCTTCTCCCGTCCTTTCTTCTGGGATCGTGGGCTTCGGTGCTGTCAGTGGCCAGAGCCACAATGACGTCACTCCTGCGCATGCGCACAGGAGCCCCTTGGTTCCGGCAAGAAGCTCTAAAGGTCTGGTATGGTAAGCCGGACCTTCAGAGCGCATGCGCTGGTGACATCAGCCGCTGTATGAAGGGTGAATATCTCCTAAATGGTGCACGTTTAGAAGATATTTATTTTACCTACAGGTAAGCTTTATTATAGGCTTACCTGTAGGTAACAAAAACAAAGCGGGGTTTACAACCGTTTTGGCTGCTTCCGTTGGGGGGGTAAAATACATCTTCGCCTAATTATACAAAAATTCTTGCACCGGCCCTGGCATTACATGGTAGGGAAGAGGTTAAACAGGGACAAGGATTGAAAGATGAGATGAGAAGCTGCAGACTCAGCAAGTGCTGAATGTTCATCAGATGCTGAAAGAAACCAACCATGGTGCCATGATAATTGAAGTGCATTATTTCTATTACATTGCAAGGAAAAGAAAGAGAGAAAGAGAAAAAGAAAGAGAGAGAGAGAGAGACCCCCTTATGGAGACAAATAGCTGATGGTGGCCCGGTTAATTTTTTAAATACATAAAAAATCTAACTGGGCCACCATCAGCTATTTGTCAACATAAAGGGGGTCACCCACTGCCACTTCCTATCTCCCCCCCCAAAAAAAACCCATCAAGGCCATGCTCACTGTCGCTTCCTATCACACCCACCCAAAATGTGAGAAAAAAAAAGGAAAAAGGAGGGGGTCCACCTTCAGCCACCCAACCCCATAAAGGCTACCTACTGCCGCTTCCTATTACCGCCCCCCACCCCCTAGATTTTTGTGTATTTAAAAAAAATCCAGGGGGTGGGGGTGGTAATAGGAAGCGGCAGTGGGTGGCCTTTATGGGTTTATTTTTTTGGCTGAAGGTGGACCCCCTCCTTTTTCTTTTTCCAGTTTTGGGGGGGTGTGATAGGAAGCGACAGTGAGCACAGCCTTGATGGGGTTTATTTATTTTTTTGGCTGAAGGTGGACCCCCTCCTTTTTCTTTTTTTCACATTTTGGGGGGGTGTGATAGAAAGCGACAGTGAGCACGGCCTTGACGGAGGGGGGGGGGCGGTAGATGGGAAGTGGCGATGGGTGACCCTGTTAATTTTTTATTTTTTAAAAGCGGTGGGCCAGCTGAGAAAATTAAAAAAAAAATAATAATAAAAATTAGGGGGTGAGGGGCGGTAATAGGAAGCGGCAGTGGGTGGCCTTTATGGGGATGGATGGCTGAAGGTGGACCCCCTCCTTTTTTTTACATTTTGGGTGGGTGTGATAGGAAGCGACAGTGAGCATGGCCTTGATGGGTTTTTTTTTTTCGGGGGGGGGGGGGGGAGATAGAAAGTGGTTGGCCCTGTTAATTTTTTAAATACACATAAATGTAACCAGGCCACCATCAGCTATTTGTCCCCCACTTCCTACCCCCCCCCCCAAAAAAAAAATTTATGGGGGTGTGATAGGAAGCGACAGTGAGCACGGTGTTGATGGGGGGGGGGGGATAGATGGGAAGTGGCGTTGGGTGACCCTGTTAATTTTTTAAATACACAAAAATCTAACTGGGCCACCATCAGCTATTTGTCACCACAAGGGGGGGGGGGGGTCACCCACTGCCACTTCCTATCCCCTCCCAAAAAATAAATAAAAATAAAAATAAAAAATCCCACCCATCAAGGCTGTGCTCACTGTCACTTCCTCTCACCCCCCCCCCCACCCCCAAAAACCGAACTCTTTGTGCCCCCCCCCCAAAAAATAAAAAAAAAACAAAAAAAAACCCCACACAATTTCCCCCTAAGCACACTAACCCGCTGTACCAACCCCCCCCCCACCCCCCTAAAAGGGAGGGAGAATTTTTTTTTCTCCCCTCAAACAGAAGCTGGGAGCACTTTGACTTACCGTGCCTGTGTAAAGTAAGTGACTTGCTTCCTCCCCCCACGTGGCGCCGAGTGTTCCGTGGTCCCGGCCTCGGGCTCGGGCTCCCCCGGACCTTTCAAGTTCTCCTCCTCGGGGTCCCTCCCAGGCTGAGGCAGCAGTGTAAACAGGAGGAGGCGAACCTCCTCCGAGTCCTGGCACCTTAGCAGACGCAGCAGTCAAGGTGACACAGCGGCGCACCTCCTCCCCCATCCATGTGCTCCGCCTGCACGGGTCTGGGCGGGCTATCGTGGTAACTTAAGTAGCCACTCCCCCACTTGCCATACTTGGCAAATCAAGGAAAGGAGAAAGAGCATGTGTCCTCCTTGCCCAATAGAAGACAAGGAGGACAAAATGAGGCAAGGGGGGGGGGGCGCTCTGTTGTAGGGGCAGGATACGAGGCTGCGGCGATATTAACGCTTTATTGCCCAAAAATTTCCGATGCTCGGGACAAGTGGAAAAATTTGGGACAAATAGCGGGAAACATTAGGAACGGGATGAGGCTCCAAAATTCGTGAACGTCCTGGGAAATTCGGGACTATTGGCAACTATGCATACACACTACGTCATCATATCACACACTCCATCATATCACACACATACCTCCCAACTAAGGATGAGCTCCGGCGTGTTCGCACACCCAACGTGCAGAGCCTCCCAGGAAGTTGGCACTGCGCTAATCACAGGCAGTGAGACCTTTACCCGATGTGTGGCTGCAGAGATCGGGATTAGCGCAGCGCAGACTTCCTGGCTGGCTGTGCGAACACGCCGGAGTTCATCCTTACTCCCAACATGTATGTACACATAAGACACACCCCCTTAAAGGAAAATGAATACCAAAAAAAAAAGGTTAATTAAACCCACAAGTACTTTTTTTTACCACTACTTTTCCTTTATATTGGCTTTTAAAATGTACAACTGCTGCAATTTAGAAATCAGATGAAAGGTTTAGCACTGGGAAACACTTTTTGAAAGATAAAAAGTGCATTTTATATACAACTATATAGATCACACCAAAATGAGGGACAAATGAGGAGGAAAGAGGGACAGAGGGACTTTGTTCCAAATCAGGGACATTTGGGAGGTCTGTACACACACACACTCCTCTATCATATCACACACTCTCCCGGACTGGCATATCGCATTCACACTCTGCAAGTCGAACTCCCGCGAGATCTCAGGCTCCGCTTCCATACAAGGACATGTGTCAGCCGATGTCTCATAAACGTCACCCCCGCTGGAATGTGTCCCGCCCTCTGATGTGGAATGTACCAACCTCATACCTAGGGGAAGCCCGGTCCCATCTTCATACGTCCAGTATTTTAAATGTTAACTTGTATCACATGTGTACAGTACACTTGCAGTAAACACTTTACAGACCAGCTCCGGCGCCTCGTAGAAGTGGTATAATCCTTGTGGAGGGATTCGGTGACCCCTCCTGGCGGAGTGGTTCGCTCCATCCGCTCCCTGTGGCTTGTAATGCGGAAGTGACAGTGTGGAGGAGTGTCTGTGAGGGGTGTTGGTCGGGGTTGTGAGGTGATTCCGTTTGTGTGTGAGAAGAGAACAGCTTGTCGTCTGTGTGCCCCGTTCTGTGTACGGTGAGTATTCCGGGAGGTGAAGGAGGCCGACATACGAGGAATATATATATGGGGGGGGGGATGTCAGTGCTGTACCTGGCCTACGGGCGGCCGCGCCCAGCACACAGCTCTACACCTATGTCTATGGGAACACAGGGCCCGCCGGGAGTGTTCATCCACCACACAGGCCTGACATCCAATCGGTGTGTGCCCGTGCCCACTCAACACAAGACATTACTTAGGTGGAAGAGACACGCTGGAAAACTTTAGGCAATCAGCAGCCGGCGATCGGTGTACTCGACAGCCGGCGATCGGTGTACTCAACAGCCGGCGATCGGTGTACTCGGCAGCCGGCGATCGGTGTATTTTGCAGCCGGCGATCGTTGTACTCGGCAGCCGGCGATCGTTGTACTCGGCAGCCGGCGATCGGTGTACTCGGCAGCCGGCGATCGGTGTACTCGGCAGCCGGCGATCGGTGTACTCGGCAGCCGGCGATCGTTGTACTCGGCAGCCGGCGATCGGTGTACTCGGCAGCCGGCGATCGTTGTACTCGGCAGCCGGCGATCGTTGTACTCGGCAGCCGGCGATCGGTGTACTCGGCAGCCGGCGATCGGTGTACTCGGCAGCCGGCGATCGGTGTACTCGGCAGCCGGCGATCGGTGTACTCGGCAGCCGGCGATCGTTGTACTCGGCAGCCGGCGATCGGTGTATTTTGCAGCCGGCGATCGGTGTACTCGGCAGCCGGCGATCGGTGTATTTTGCAGCCGGCGATCGTTGTACTCGGCAGCCGGCGATCGTTGTACTCGGCAGCCGGCGATCGTTGTACTCGGCAGCCGGCGATCGGTGTACTCGGTAGCCGGCGATCGGTGTATTTTGCAGCCGGCGATCGGTGTACTCGGCAGCCGGCGATCGGTGTATTTTGCAGCCGGCGATCGTTGTACTCGGCAGCCGGCGATCGTTGTACTCGGCAGCCGGCGATCGTTGTATTTTGCAGCCGGCGATCGTTGTACTCGGCAGCCGGCGATCGGTGTATTTTGCAGCCGGCGATCGTTGTACTCGGCAGCCGGCGATCGTTGTACTCGGCAGCCGGCGATCGTTGTACTCGGCAGCCGGCGATCGGTGTACTCGGCAGCCGGCGATCGTTGTACTCGGCAGCCGGCGATCGGTGTACTCGGCAGCCGGCGATCGGTGTACTCGGCAGCCGGCGATCGGTGTACTCGGCAGCCGGCGATCGGTGTATTTTGCAGCCGGCGATCGGTGTACTCGGCAGCCGATGTCATTGCCAGAAGACAATATTTCATCGGGGGATTCCTCTATCCACCTCACTCGTGTGGATGGAGAAATCCCTTTATTTTTATCTTTGTTCACCCCCCCCCCCCCCCCCCCCCCATCTATAGCCCACGCTACTGTGTGTCCCCAGGGGCCACTGCAGACAATAGTCTGTATGTGCCTTAGGCTGGACATAGACAACTAATTAGTCTGGTTCAGCAGGAACCACCTGGATTTTAATCCGTCTATGGGCAAGCTGGTTGTACTGAAGTTGATCCATTAAAACGGGCCTCAAACTCGTGGCCCTCCAGCTGTTGCGGAACTACAAGTCCCATCATGCCTCTGCCTGTGGGAGTCATGCTTGTAACTGTCAGCCTTGCAATGCCTCCTGGGGACTTGTAGTTCTGCAGCAGCTGGAGGGCCGCCAGTTTCAGACGCTTGCATTAAACCTCCCCCTGTCAGAACACAATAGCTCAGCAGGAGGGATTCCCCCATCACTGACTGTGTTGGGAGAATCAAGTGATTTTCTTTCCTTCAATCTGTGAATGAAGATAAGAAAATGTTTTATCATATGGCTTGCTTTACCTAGGTCAATGAAAAAATATACATATTATTTTTTTTTTTTTTTTTTTTTTTTTTTTTTTTTTAGACATGCCCTTAGTCGTTAATTGGTTTGGTTTATTTCTTTCACACTGTCTTACTTCTTTCTGTGCTTTTCATCACTTTTTCTGTTTTTCTGTTTCTCCCCTTTTGATGTTTTAAATTTAGATTTTGCTAAGAAAAAGATCAAATGTCGGACGATTCATTTTTAAGAGAGCTGCTGGGAGCACAGATATGGTGGCATTGATTTGCAAAGGGACTTTAATAAATAGCAGGGATCTCTAGCAGTCTCAAGTAATGTGTCTCCCAGTTGATGAATGACTGCAATCTCCCAACAACTCCTGTAACATGTCCAGTCTGACAGTTGTCCGGAGCATTACATTCACTGAAAGTTATTTGCAGCTGTTTGATGTCCGGGGGCTGCACTTGAGGCCCGTCTATATCAAGTAAGGTGACCACAACGGCTCTACGCCTAAGACCGTTTGTGGCACGTCATACAACCACTGTTATATTTTAGGCTGAAACTGGAATATGTTGACTCACTTGCATTGTTTGCTGACCAAAAAGGAGATAGTCTGTTCAAATGTCCAACTAGGGGTGTCCATAGATGACTGTCTCAGTCATGTTGTTTCTGCTGGTTTGAATGAAATCTGATGTTTTTGGGGCGTTAGCCGTCCATGCTGGTCTGTCGGACGTGAAGGCACAATTGAGCACACTCGCCAAGCTGTAGAGACACTCCGGGAGAAAGAGTAGTTGGTTTTCTAACCAGACCAATTGCAAATTATCTCAGTGAGCCTTGATCAGCAGTATTTGCCCATTATTAGGCCAAAATAAGACAGACCCACATTCCCTAATATTAAAGCCCCCTCTTCCCATTTCACACATTTTTTATTTATTTTTTTAAGTCCTTTTTTTTTTCATTGTAAGGGACCCTCACGTCTAGGTTTCTTGCCATGCCAAGAATGACCTACGGCCTTCTGGGATATCTAGGGCTGAAACAACTAATCGAATATGAAATTGATTACTATTTTAATAATCGATTATTCGGCTGGTAACATAATGGGGTTAAAAAAACTAAAATGAGCCCTTTATAGTACAAAAAGAGCAAATAATCACTACTGTAAATATTACTTTCACAGTTCTACAGTAAATAAATGAACCCCTTACAGTAGTGATTATCTGCTTTTTTTTTTTTTTTTTTTTTTTTTTTTTTTGTACTGTAAAGGGCAAATTTTAGTTCTTCTTAACCCCATTATGTTACTAAACGTCTTAGGCCTGGATCACATCTATGTGTTTTTGTTGGTGCTTTTTGCAGAAACATACTACAGGTAATTTACACGGTTTCCTTTGGGACACGTTCACATCTATGCTTTTTTCCAGACGCTTATTTGGAAAGGGTTCCTTTTTTTTTTTTTTTTATTTTTTTTTTTTTTTTACGCAAAACGGTGCTTTTTTGTTTTAATATACTTCAATGGAGAAGCATGTAATGCATTTTTGCAGCAATTTGTGTTTTTTAATCTGCCCAACAACAAATTGGCCAAAAAAAATAAAAACCGCAAATATCCGCAAAATCACGTGCGCAAAAATGCACAGCAAAAAGCACTGCAGAAACAAATCAAAAGCAAACTGCATAGGTGTGTAGCGAGCCTTATGCTGGCCACACGGATCAATTTTCAGACGAGAATATTCAGACAAAATATCTTTGTACATTCGCTGAATGAAAGAATGTTGGTTCACTTGTTTTTAACATTCTGTTTTTAAAATGAATGTAATTTCTGAACGAAAACCACATACACTGTCTGAAAATTCCTTTGACCAAGAAGTTTTCTATTTCCAAATTTTCCAGTCACTGTGGTTGAAAATGAACGTCAATTTGACCCCACTAATGACTAGAAAATCGAACGAACGTTCTTGAAATTACTTTTTTTTAATTAATTTTTTTTTTTTTGAAGCAAGACTGTTATTTTTTTCTATTAAAAAAAAATAAAAAAAAATTGATCTCTGAGTCTGATGATATTTACCAGATTCACCCTTTAACTACTTCGGCCCCGGACCATTTGGTTGGCCAAAGACCAGAGCACTTTTTGCGATTCTGCACTGCGTCGCTTTAACTGACAATTGCGCGGTTGTGCGACGTGACTCCCAAACAAAATTGACGCCTTTTTTTTTTTCCCCACAAATAGAGCTTTCTTTTGGTGGTATTTGATCACCTCTGCGTTTTTTTTTTTTTTTTTTTGTTTGTTTTTTGCGCCATTAACAAAAAAAGAGCGACGATTTTGAAAAAAACACTATTTTTATCTTTTTGCTATAATAAATATCCCCCCCAAAAAATATAAAAAAAATGTTTTTTTTCCTCAGTTTAGGCCGATATGTATTCTTCTACATATGTTTGGTAAAAAAAATCGCAATAAGCGTTTATTTGGTTTGTGCAAAAGTTATAGCGTCTACAAAATAGGGGATAGTTTTATGGCATTTTTATGAATTTTTTTTTTGGCGGCAATCAGCGATTTTTATCGTGACTGCGACATTATGGTGGACACATCGGACACTTGGCGCTATTTTGGGACCATTCACATTTATACAGTGATCAGTGCTATAAAAATGCATTGATTACTGTGAAAATGTGACTGGCAGTAAAGGGGTTAACCAGGAGGGGGCGCTGAAGGGGTTAAGTGTGTCCTAGGGATGTATTCTAACTGTGGGGGGGATGGGCTACGTGTGTCACGACACTGATCACCGCTCCCGATTACAGGGAGCAGTGATCAGTGTCCTGTCACTAGGAAGAATGGGGAAATGCTTGTTTACAGCAGCATTTCCCCGTTCTTCCTCTCCGTGAGACGATCGCAGGTATCCCCGCGGACATTGAGTCCGCGATCACACTCAAAGAGCTCGTGGTGGGCGTGCCCACATCGCCGCGTCTTAAAGGCGACATACCGGTACGTTAATATGCCTGTCCGTGCCATTCTGCCGATGTATATCAGCGTGAGCTGGTCGGCAAGGGGTTAATAGTATATATCCTCTAATAGTATATACAGTATATCTTTTCTATCTGTTATTCTCAGAGTGGATTAGATATTTTTAACATATAGTTGGTTATTTATATTTACCACTGCATGAAGATATTTAAGAATAAATTGCCTTTTTTTTAAAAAAAAAAACTTTACATATTAACTAAATTATACACCATACTTTTTTTCTTTTTTTTTTTTTTTTTTAAGGTTATTAACCGATTAATCGAAACAATCGGCCAACTAATCAATTATGAAAATAATCGTTAGTTGTAGCCCTAGGGATATCCTCGTCCCACATCCCAGGCTTCAGGGCAATCTACCAAAAGTGCGCTTGCGACATGTCTTTAGAAAACCACAGAATTTGGGAGCTAATTTTTGCAACCATAGGGAGATCAAACAAGCTTTGTGCATATAGTGTGTTGGTAGGAACAGACTTCAGTCATCATGGATACAACAGTGCAAAAGGACAGAACGTTATGTTGGCACTTTGTTTACATTTATAGTCTTAAATGACAGTATTTTTTTTTTTATTTTTTTTTTTTATTTTTTTTTTTTTTTTTTTACCTATAACCGATCTAGCATGCACATTTCTATAGAAAGACCTGGGTTTTGGGCTACTGAGTGAGTTTATAATCTTCTAGGTATTTTTAAAAATAATAATTTTCATAGATGGATGCATTGCCATATTTATTATAAATAGTTTGAATCAAATTTTTTGTAAGTCTTGCTAATTTTGTCATTGTTTTGAACCCCTGACGTTAACGGCTGTTCAGACCGCATCTTATAAACATTTTAAATGTATATGGAGGTTTTCTCGAGATTGCCTGTAGCTCGTTAATCAGAACGTACACATTGGGTAGAGCACCACCAGTTTCCTTCCTCAGTCTTCCGGCTTTGATAGACATAACATGATCTTGAACATGCAGGCTCATACAAAGGAGAACGTAACATTTTAGCCAAGTCTATGTTCTCTTCCGGTTCTAGATAAGTAAACATTGTTGAAAATAAACAACTCTTGATGGACGTAAACTGCAAGTTAACACAAATTTTTTTTTCTTTTTATTTTTTCCTGCTTTTCTTGATTTTTGAAAGAAAAAAAAAAAAGTTTTAATGGAAAGTTCCCAGATGCAACAGAACATAAACTGTAGCAGTTGTAAAAAATGCCTTTAAAATTTCCAAAATCAATTGCAGATGTTCCTGATTGAGCGGATTGCATAATCAAAGCTGGACATTTTCGGGCTCCACATGTTTTCTCTTATTTGAAGAATGTCTTGTACATTATTGCTGTCATGCTTGTGTTGTTAACTGAACTGCAAACAGCAGATGTTAACTACATTAGGATCAATTCTGTGTATTTACTAGTCTAGTCATGTAAGGAACTATATTGTGTTTGTCTTTCTTGTTATTCCACGCCCTTTTCAGACTATCAAGCCTTGCAGGTTATTTTGCAGGAAAAAGGTTATCCTAACACTAGTATACTGTATAGTATACAGTAGTTTGTTAAACCTAATCCTTTTATATACCAAGAACATTTTTTCTCCTATCACCTGATAGATGATGGCTCCCTCCCTACATGAAACGCAATCACTTGACAGCTTGTTATAAGTCCCCACCCTTCCCCTTGATCCCCAGTATTGATTGTGTTTCTCCTGAACACAGCAGCATGTTTGTTTTTGTTTAAAACCAAATGACCAGGGAGGGTCTGATGGTCCCCTGTTGAGATATTAGGGAGGCCGGGGAGGGCTGAACTACCCTGCAGGCTTGTCCTTCTCACAGGTCGCCCCCAAGTTTGCACCAGCGCTCTGACCACAGGGAGAGCGCGCCAGCGCTGTGTGTGCATGAACCACCACTGCTAGCCACTCTTTTCATTGCCGGGGAAGTACTGCCTTTCAAGCCTCACTGTGGTACACGGCCACATCACAGGAAGTGGGTGGCGCCGGAGTCACGGCGCAACCTGGAAGTGTTTTAAACGCCGGGAGTAAGCGTGGAGAGCGGCGTAGAGACAGAGCAAGGTGGTGGAAAGCGGTCGGCTTGCTGTAATTGCCCCACTAGCGGTACCAGCAGCCCAGGATCCTGCCAACCTCCTCATAGAACCGGAGGAAGGGAAGGCAACTGCGGGCAGATCCAGGTCGGGGCCCGGTGAGTACAACCCCCTTGGAAAGGGAGGTGGGGAAGGGGGTGAGAGGTCCTGGATTCTAGGTGTCTGAGAATCCTTGGGATGGCCAGAACAGGCTGGACTTCACCAATCACCTTACCCCCCCCCCCCCTCCCCAGTACACGCCTGCAGTTAGGGGGAAGACGATATAATGTTATATGCTATATCTCTTGTCTTACAGAATCCCCCCGTGGAGCCCAGGAGGCCCCAGATAAACACCCTTCTGCCACTACAGGGCATAGCTCCTCAAAAAAATGTGGGTACTGTAAGGACAAACTCCCAAAGTCCCACTCAAAGCCCTTCTGCTATAAATGTATAAACAAGTTAGCAGGAAAAGAAGCTTCGGCATTGATGAAAACGTTTCTCTCATCTATGCAAACAGAAATGCTGTCAACAGTCAAAGCCTTCCGTGATGCTGCCGGGCAGTCAACAGCTCGGGGCCCTGAGACAGAGGAGCTTATCCCTAGAGAAGGCACATCCTCCCAGGAAAGCATCTCTGGAGGGGGGCCTAGTGCCCTTCTCCTACCCTCGCAGTCACTCCCTCTAGCCCAGGTAGACGAGGAAGAGGAGGACAGGGGGATATGGAAAGTCAGGCCAGGTTAGAACACAGCTCAGAGGGAGAGCTGGATCCAGATCTATTAAGTCAGACTCAGGAGGATTCCAGGTTACGGAGACACCTCTTTACCCTAGAGGATCTGGATGCACTCTTACAGGCAATATATGCTTCTGAGGAGATTCCAGAAGCCCCTAGAGTGACCTCAGCACAGGACAAGGTATACAGGGGGCTGAGCAAGGCTCAATCCAGGGTGTTCCCACTCCATCAATCCCTAAAGGATCTAATCTTACAGGAATGGAGGGAGCCTGAAAAGAGGATTGTCGGACAAAAAACTTGGAAAAGGAGGTTTCCCTTTTAATCAGACTGACGAAGAGATATTCTTTTAAGCTCCCAAGACTGGATAGTGGATACCGCCCTGTCTCAAGTCACCAAGCTGTCTGACCTCTCTTTTGAGGATACAGGCAGTATTAAGAATCTGATGGACTGTAGAGCAGAATCTCTTCCTAGAAAAGCTTGGAAGGGTAATACATCAGCCATGGGTCCAGCCTTAGCGGCAGCATGTGTATCCGGGATTGCAGAGTTATGGGTGGAGAAATTAACCAAGCACCTGTCTCAGGAATCCGAAGTGGGTGACGTCCTTGACTCCCTATCAGTGATGGGAAAAGCTGTCGCTTACCTTGCAGATGCTGCAGTTGAGTCTGCAAGAGTCTCTGCTAAGACGGCCACATTAATCAACTCGGCTAGGAGAGCTGTCTGGATTAAGGCTTGGGAAGGAGATGTCACGTCAAAGGGTAAACTGTGTGGCCTTCCCTTTCAGGGTTCTTTGCTGTTTGGCCAGGGCCTGGACGACGTTCTGTCTAGGTCTTCAGAAAAGGGTAAAAAAATTCCCAATCACAAAATAGAAAAAAAGAAAAATTTTTAAAGAATTTTTGAGGCCCCCCAGGGCAACCACTGGATAGAGCCAAAAAGGAGCCCAACAAGCGGTGGGGCTATGGTAGGGGAAAACAAAAGAACAGTTTGTTTTCCTCCCCCAAGGTTGGCACCAAAGAAACCAAGTGATGCCAAGATCAGGGTAGGGGGACGGCTGTCCCAATTTGTCCCTCAGTGTGAAAAGATTTCGGACAGCATTTACATCTGCCAGACCCTGCGAGAGGGGTATCATCTGGAGTTCTCGGCAAAACCCCCCTCTATGATCATCCTTACTCATCCCCCCAGGGCTACCCTGAAAAGATCTGCCCTCCTGGAGGGTATCCAGGAATTGGTGGAACAGCAGGTGGTGGTACCAGTACCAAAGGAACAACAATACCAGGGATTCTACTCCCACGTATTCGTTGTTCGCAAGCCGTCGGGAAAGTATCGGCTGATAGTAAACTTAAGAAACCTGAACAGGTACCTGGAATACAAAAAGTTTACTATGGAGAGTATCTACTCCATACGAAAAAACCTCATGAAGGAGGCCTTCATGACGACTCTGGACCTCAGGGATGCCTACCTGCATGATCCAATTCATGTGGATCATCGGGCATTCCTGAGGTTCGCGGTAGCAGTCAGAGGGGGGATTTTTCACTGGCAGTTCAGGGCCCTTCCATTTGGGTTAACAGCCAGCCCAAGGATTTTTACAAAAATCTTAGCAGAAGCAGTGGCCTTTCTACATCTCCAGGGTATATCTCTAATTCCATACCTGGACGATCTACTGATCTCTGGACCGTCAGTCACCCAGGTCAGATCAAATACCAACAAAGTAATAAAACCTGGGCTGGATAATCAACGCGGAAAAATCCTCCCTCGAACCAGAACAGGTCAAGACCTTTCTTGGTTACAGAGTGGACACCAGACTGCAGAAGCTCTTCTTGCCAGAGGACAAGGTGACAACTAGCTTTTTCAGTGGGGGGCTTGATAAAGACCCCGTCATGCTCCAGAAGGGAGGTGTTTAGAACCCTAGGTCTGATGTTGGCAAGTATACCAGCCATAGTCTGGGCACAGCTCCACTCAAGAGACCTTAACTTCTTCTTTCTGTCTTCATGGGACAAAAAGAGGGAGTCCTTGGATCAGGAGATATTACTAACCCCTCAGGTCCTGTCCTCCCTGGAGTAGTGGACAGTCCCCAAAAACCTAAAGGGGGGCAGGCCGTGGGATCAGTGGAATGTGGTAAAAGTTACCACCGATGCCAGTTCCTGGGGGTGGGGAGCCCACCTGGGAAAAGAGAGCCCAAGGCCAATGGAACAGCTCGCTAGGTCAGATGTCATCCAATTACAGGGAGCTCAAAGCAGTGGGGGAGGCCCTGAAAGCCTTTCAAAAGAGCATCATGGGTAAAGAGGTTCAAGTGATCTCCGGCAATGCCACAGTCGTAGCCTACTTGAGGTTCCAGGTCCAGACTCCTGCTAGAATTGTCCAAGCAGATCCTGGATTGGGCCGAAGAAAGGGTTCTCCATTTCAGCTGTCCTCATAAAAGGGACAAAAAATACAGCGGCAGACTTCCTCAGCCTTCAGCCGATAAGACAAGGGGAATGGGAACTGAACCCCGAGGTATTTCACACCCTGGTGCAGTGTTTCGGGAATCCGGAAATGGATCTGTTCGCCAACCGGCGAAACAGGAAGGTAAAGAGATATTTCTCGATTTTCCCAAGAGGAGTCAGAAGGACTTGATGCACTGACTCGGACCTGGCGTTACAAGCCGGCATACGCCTTCCCACCCCTAGCACTGATTCTGCAAGCTCAGCCAGTCCCCAGGCCAGCTTCTCCTGATAGCACCCTGGTGGCCAAGGAGAGCTTGGTTCGCAAGCCCAAGTTCGATGGCAGTGGCAGAGCCATGGAAGCTCCCGAACAGGCCGAACCTTCTCGGGCAAGGTCCAGTACTATACCCAAGGCTGGAATTTTTCCAGCTGATGGCCTGGTTAGTGAGCGCCAGATCCTGAAAAGCAAGGGCTGCTCAGAGAGTAATAAATCCCCTCCTCCTGAGTAGGAAACCAGTGACTAAAAATATTTTATTCTAAAGTTTGGAAGACTTTCTGTTCCTGGGGTAAAGAAAGGCAGATAACCTCCTCCAGTGTTCCAGTTATCCTGGAGTTTCTCCAGGACTGAGTAGACCAAGGTCTAGCGGTCAGCACCCTTCGGGTTCAGATAGTGGCCCTCTCGGTCTATCTTGATGTAAGGTTGGCAAAGGAAGACCTCATTAAACATTTTCTGCTTGCCAGGGAAAGGATTTCCCCTGTCTCCAAAAGTTTCCCACCATAACAAGGGTATTAGAGGCGTTATCTAAACACCCATTTGAACCTATAGAAGAGGTTCCCTTTAAGTTTCTAACCTTAAAATTATCATTTTTGTTAGCAGCTACTACGGCCAGGAGGGTCGAGGACTTGCAAGGACTGTCCATGAAGGAACCTTTCCTATTGGCACAGCCAGATAGGGTCACCCTTAGGGCAGATTCCTTATATCTACCAACGGTAGCATTCTTATTTCATAGGACGCAAGATATAACATTGTCGTCCTTTTGTGATAAACCAAAAAAGAGAGGGAAAAGAAATTTCACTGTCTGGATGTAAGAAGGTGTCTCCTTGCCTATCTAGAAATAACAAAGTTTTAGGAGGTCCAGTCATCTGCTATATTTCTTCGCTGGGTCTAGGAAGGGACTTCAGGCTTCTACAGCCTCAGTCTCCAGATGGATCAGAGAAGCTATCTCCATGGCGTATGAGAGTTCTGGAGTTCCAGCACCAGCAATGGTTAAGGCTTGTTTAACCAGGCCACGAGCAATGTCCTGGGCTGAAAAAGCAGAGGTCTCCTGGGAACAAATCCGCAGTGCGGCCACCTGGTCCAGTGAGGATACATTCTTGAAGCACTACCGTGTGGAAGTGTTGTCACAGCAAGACTTGGCTTTTGGTCTGAAGGTCCTACAAGCTGTGGTCCCACCCTGAAGGTAGGCCTGTGTTTACTTGATTATCCTTTCAGGTGTGCCGTCCTGGAAGGTGATAGGGGAAAACCTACGTTTAGACTTACCGGTAGTGGTATTTCTACGAACCTTCCAGGACGGCAGGCCCACTTCATGCCCTATGTGGAGGGAAAGATAAGCTAAATGCTAGGTGGTAAGTACCTATGTGGAGCAATGCTCCTTGTGAACCAGTTCAGCATTACTTTATTACATACTGGGGATCAAGGGGAAGGGTGGGGACTTATAACAAGCTGTCAAGTGATTGTGTTTCCTATAGGGAGGAGCCCTCATCTCTCAGGTGTGCCGTCCTGCAAGGTTTGTAGAAATACCGTTACCGGTAAGTCTAACGTAGGTTTTCACTGCTCTGGGCTGGGGGCACAGTAAAGCTTTTTATCCCCTCAAAACAGTTGCATAGCTGATAGGATTATTCTGACATCTACACTAAGGACCCTTTCACACAGGCAGATAGAATTCAGCTTTTAGCTGCGAATAGATTAAGTTCTCTACTGCAGCTGAACAGGTCTTTAAAGGCCGAGATAGCATTTGAACACAACAGCTGCTACACAATATGACTTCTAACAATTTGCCTCAAATATATCTGCTTAATCAGAAATAAATGTTTGATAGGATAAATGGAATAGCCATTTCATTTATCAATTGTGTTATGCAATATTGACCCTATGGCCTGTGTGATAAAATAACATAGGGCAGTTTTGGTTTAGGAATATAATTTTTAAGTGAACCTTTCTTATTAGCTTTGCTGGAAAATACAGAAAAGTATTTTTTTATGGTGGCACAAACTCTCCTTCCTTTCACTCCACCTCTTAGTCTTGGCCACGGGGAGCAAAGAAAGATGCCTGGGGTTACCATAATGGTGTAGCACGTGACTCACTACTCTTACTCTCTCTGTCACATGTATAAGGCCCCTTTCACACTGGGGCGGTAGGGGGCGTCGGCGGTAAAACAGCGCTATTTTTAGCGCTGTTTTACCGCGGTATTCGGCCGCTAGCGGTGAGGTTTTAACCCTCTGCTGGCGGCCGAAAAAGGGTTAAAACCCCTCGTATAGCGGCTATAGTCGCGCTGTCCCATTGATTTCAATGGGCAGGAGCGGTGAAGGAGCGGTGAATACACCGCTCCTTCCCCGCACCAAAGATGCGGCCTGCAGGAGATTTGTTCTTCTCCTGCCAGCGCATCGCTTCAGTGAGAAAGCCCTCGGGCTTTCACACTGAACAAACAGCGGAGGCTGTTTAGGGGCGGTTTGCAGGTGCTATTTTTAGCGCAATAACGCCTTCAAACTGCCCCAGTGTGAAAGGGGTCTAAGTGAGAAAAATCTGTGCAGTGATATGAAACAATATAGGTTAAGGCCCCTTTCACACAGGCTGTCCGATCAGGTCCGCCTGTCAGTTTTTCAGGTGGACCTGATCAGCTTTGGAAAAAACACTTCTCCGGGCCCCCTGTGTTCAGGGGGGGCTGGGGGAGAAAGTGGACCATTTCATCACTTTTGGCTTTGGGCAGATTAATCAGCAGCAGCGCACTACACAGTTGAAAGCCGACCTGTGCTATATACCCAGCTCTGTGGTGCCCAGGAGGAAAGGGAGTGGACCAGATGTACCAGCAGTGCACAGATGGTCCCTGGCTCCCAGCTCCAGAGGAACCACCTGAGCCGGCCTTAGTGACAGGACACGCCCACTTCGATCCTCTATTTCCCCCCTGCACTCAGTGCCTGGTGACACTTCTAGCTTAGCCAATTATCGGTGTGTTGGTTACCGACACGGGGAAACATGGAGGAGCTGAAAGGAAGCAGATAAAAGCTTGTAAAGATGGCTGCATTGATTCCCTGGCACCTCCAATTCATCACATGTGTATATGCTGCTGTAATGGTAGCCATATGTTTTGGCGAGTGTTGAGTTGAACTTTATGTTGATGGCTGGACATCTAAGCACTTTAGGAAGAGTCTTCACATGCACTGGCATTGTTTTGCAGATTGCACTCTTCACTAAATCCAAACGCTGTGGGACTTATCCATTGTTTCCTTTGTTGTTTTTTTTTTTATGTCTGTCACATGTGTGTGAGTAGAAAGTCTTCATCCCTGTGTGAGCTTCAAGTTGCAGCTTGGAACGTACACAGGGTTCCCCTTTCTTTCCAAAGATAAATATGTAGGACCCGTTTTTAAAGTCAGTCAGTCATTTGTTTTACCCTGCATGGGAAAAGCACAAGTTCACTCTAAAGATTAGACTACTGTCATCGAGTGTCTGTGTAATAGAGCTAGCATGGTCGAAACTATGTGACAGTGCTGACCAAATATAATCCATCTGGTCTGTCCTGGCAACGCTGGATGGAGAGAAGAGAAGACGGCAGGGATTACAAATCCCTGGACTGATGAAGTGGCTTGTGGGCGGTAAGTACAGTGGTGAAGGGGGTCTGGTGTTAGGTCACCTTTTACATAAAGGTGACATAACACTTTACCTGCTGTAGAGACCAATCAGGTCTCCTGGGCAGTGCTGTGTGATAGCTGTGTAAATCAATGAACTGGATAGACAGATTTTTTTTTTTTGGGCTGGTAAAACTGCTCTTATACAGTATATGTATTTCATTCCTAAAAGTAACCTGTCATGACAAAATTCATTAACCAAGATGTTAGAACTAGGAGGTAGGTAGTGTGCATAAACCTACAGGTTTAATAAAATAAACATGGGGCTGTGGTTGCTAGCTACCTTTTGAAAATTTTGTTTCCTGGTTGTGGCTGACTGTAGTTCTGGGTCACAAACTTTTAACCACTGTGTAGCTCATGAATGTCAGAGGAAAGATGACATTTCTTATCTCTACAGCAGTGGTCATCAGCCCTGTCCTCAGGGCTCACTAACAGGCCAGGTTTGCAAGATAACTGAAATCCATCACAGGTGAGATCATTTGCTGCTCAGTGATTGCAGTATTCTAGTCTGCATCTCCCCAAGGTAATACATTAAACCTGGCCTGTTAGTGGGCCCTGAGGACAGGGTTGATGACCATTGCTCTACAGTATACTAGAGCTGCACGATTCTGGCCAAAATGAGAATCATGATTTTATTTGGTTAGAATAAAAAAACCACGATTCTCGCAGCGTAAAATCTTTCACATGATACAAAAAAAAATTGGGCTAAATTTACTGGTTAGTGTTTGTTTTTTTTTTGTTTTTTTTTTTGTTTAAATTCATTATAGTGTAATTTTTTCACCAAAAAATGCATTTGAACGACGGCTTTGCAAATACAGTGTGACATAAAATATTGCAACAACCACCATTTTATTCTCAAGGGTCTCTACTAAAAAAAAATATATGTTTGGGGGTTCTAAGTAATTTTCTAGCAAAAAAAAATTGATTGTAACTTGAAACCAACAAACGCCAGAAAAAGGTTTACTGTTTTGATGGTTAAACTTCCCTCATTTACACACCAAAGTGTATTCCTTTGATCTAAAGGACAAATCGTTACAATGTTTATACTTGAGTTCCACTGCTGAAGAATGTTGCGATTCTTGGCAGACTGCCCCTTTTTGTCTCCCCCCCCCCCCCCCCCCCCTTTCTTTTGACGGTGTTCTGTCGAAGTGCAAGAAAGTATCGGGAAATACTTTAAGATCGCAAGGGGGAAAAAAATCGCGTTAACGATTAATCGTGCAGCTCTACAGTATACTAGTGCTGGGTGGATGACTAAAAGCTTTGGGGTAAAGCATCAGCATGACAGCTCAGTTATGGGCTGAATATGGCTTGTCAGTTGTCATCTCATATCTCTGGGTTTCCTAATAGAAAAATAATTGCTGTGATCATTTTGCTTTCTTGTTCACCAGTCTGCTGATTAGACAACGTAGGGATTTTCTTTTTCTCTTTTGTGGGAAGCTACTATACACAGATATCAAGTTGTTCTAAAAGTTGTCTTTTTTTTTTTTTTTTTTAATGAATACATATCAATACTAAAGGCTTTTGTATAATTGTAAATTTTATAATTCTTTCACTATTGGTAAAGGTGGATAGATCATCAATACTTTGAATTATGTTCTTGTTTTTAAAACTGTGTCCTAATGCTTTGATCTAACATAATACCCTGATCGCTTCTGTGATTTCTTTCTCTAAAATGAAGCAGCACATTCAGCTGTTGTCGCCCCCCCCCCCCCCCCCCCTCCTCCTCATAGTTTCCACAATGATCTCATACTAGTAAATAAAGCTTAGATTTATTTGGTTGTTACATTTAGCGTAGGGAATGTGTCCTTCCAAAGCCAGATGACGGGGTATCACAAAGCCTATTTGAGGACCTGATGTGAACACTGTCTCTGCCATTTGAAGAGCAGTCAGGTAAGTTTGCTGTTCTTTCGTGATTTTAAGCTTAAGCTGGCAATACACTAATAGGTACAGGTACTGTTTGGCTGAAAATTTCCCAGCGTTCTCCTTTAGCAAAAGTCGATCAAACTTTGTCAAATGGAGTAGGGCTAGGAGGGCCAATCACTGGGCAAGTTTGCTTAGTGTATGGCTAGTTTTTGGCTTCCGTGGAGGAAGATATCACATGGACCAGTATGTTTTTATTCTGCATCAAAAAACACATGGGCGGTGTTTAACAAGGATTCCAATGGCCCTAATTCACACCACTGCATTTCAGTACAGTCAACAAAAGTAGAGCATGTTGGGTTTTTTTTTTTTTTTGCATGAACCGCATGTGGAATGTGGCAAAACGCTTCAAGAGGGGAAAAATGCCCTGGAACGCATCAAAAACACGCATCCGTAACGCAGTAATTGTGGATTGAACCAGACCTGAGACAGATTTAGAAATAAAAAGAGAGAAGGGCGCACCAGCCATGTGCATTATCTTTTGTAAAACATTTATTAGGTAAAATGATAAAGGAAATTACTCACAAGCAGTAGAGAATCATGTGCCATAAACCTTGGACATCAACTTGCAACAAGTGGTAAAAATGATGACGATGAACACAGCCTTCCAAAGGTGTTTCAGAGGAATATCTAACACTGCTCGCTTACGCGTTTCGAAGGGCTTGTCCCTTCTTCATCAGAGCTCAGCACATCAGAGGTCACTGCTGAGCTCTGATGAAGAAGGGACAAGCCCTTCGAAACGCGTAAGCGAGCAGTGTTAGATATTCCTCTGAAACACCTTTGGAAGGCTGTGTTCATCGTCATCATTTTTACCACTTGTTGCAAGTTGATGTCCAAGGTTTATGGCACATGATTCTCTACTGCTTGTGAGTAATTTCCTTTATCATTTTACCTAATAAATGTTTTACAAAAGATAATGCACATGGCTGGTGCGCCCTTCTCTCTTTTTATTTCTTTGTCTGCTAGGATTCCCCATCCTTGAGGGCAGCAAGGCCAGTGTATCCCTTTTATCTATTGGGTCGACCACTTGTGCGCAGGAGTCATTTTCTGTTTTTGTATCTGAGACAGATTTACTATGAGATTACAATTTGAATCATAAACTTTCCCCTCTGCTGATCAGTTAGCACTGCTCCAATATATAGCCTGTCTTTGAGGACTTATTTGAGCAAAAGTTTTAATGTTAAAATAAAAAAAATCTCGATCTTTACAAAACTGTCACAAATCTGTTTCAGTCCTTTGGAAAGCTGGTCTGGTGGATTGCAGAGGTTGCAAATATGCACAAAACCTTCTGCAAATCATTTTGTAAATTAAATAAATGCAGACTTATCTGCTTTATGATTATGTTGGTAGTTTGATAAATCTACTTCCTTGTATATTTCTCTGAAGATGCCCTTCTGTACCATCTGCTAAACTCAGGTTTTGGTATCTCTTTTCACATAGAAAGGTTTTTCCTTTTGGTTTTCTGAGTAAAAAGCTGGATTTTACAAAGCACATCATTGTCAGTCTGTGACATAATCTAAATCCATTCTGTAATACCTTTAGCCTAAATTTCAGTTAAACAGGGCCACACTGGACATAATAGGCTTAAACCCTAATTATACTGTGTTATAAGTTTACTCCATTTTTTTTATTTATTTTTTTAAATTTCAGTTATACAACACCATCGCCAACATGTCAAGCAAAAGAGCAAAGACCAAAACCACCAAGAAGCGCCCTCAGCGCGCAACCTCCAATGTATTCGCTATGTTTGACCAGTCACAAATCCAGGAGTTTAAGGAGGCCTTCAACATGATTGATCAGAACCGGGATGGTTTTATTGACAAGGAGGATTTGCATGACATGCTTGCATCCCTTGGTAAGTCATGTGGTAGTTCTGTAAAAATGAATGGTGAAGTGTATGCATAACCAAACCTCTATGGATAGAGTATGGATGGGTTCACTGTGTGTGCCCTAATGTGAGATTTCTCTTCACTTCTAATCGTGGAGTTGCAGCGAGTTAGTACGATTTTTGCCCTCTGACAGTTGTCACAGGAACAGATGCCTATGTTGGAACATCATTATTTCTAGGAACAGTGATGACCAGAACAAATTGAGATGGTGAATCAATCTTCCCAGTGCTGATGGAGACAGCAGGCATAACCTGGCAGGGCTTCTTCTCTGAGCTACTAAAGTGTTGAAATAAACTAATATATTCCTTAATACTTTACCTCAACACAAAGGTTTAAATAGATTAGTTTGGTATAAAAGCTATACGAGAGCTCCAGTTTCTCAATTTCTTCTGAAAATATTAGTTGCTTGGCTGTATGGAGACTTAGAAAGTCAAAAGTCCTTATGAATTAAGTAAGTGGGCCAGTGTGACTGCAAGGTAACTAGAACTTTAGACCGAAAAATCAGCAGTACTAGCCTCCATATTCTCTTTTAGTATAGGTTTCCTTAGAGAATAGGTTCACTACTGCATTAGGGGCATCCCGATGTCTTGAGATTGCGTGTTCTGTGTACATGCTTTGGCTGCTAACTAGATGTTTTGTAGTTTATGAATGGATTAGGTTTACTTGTGATACAGTGCTTAGTGGGTACTGTTGCCAGAAAACACGGGTGTATCCCTGTATTTGCACTCTGTGTGGTTACAGGTATACAAGGACAGATGAGTGACAGGGGATAGGGTGTTGAGGGAATCCTAGACCCACTGTTTGCTAATGGACTACATGGTGGGAGGCAAGTGTGCCCTAAAACTTCCACATTTTGGGGGAAGCTCACCCCTGGCAGCAAGAGTTTAGTTCTGCTTTAAGGTGTAGCTAAAGCCAAAATAGTGTGGATACCCTCTGGGAACGTTAAAACCCCACATTTTTATTGCTGCTTCTCTGTTTAATAATGACCACTGTCACTTGCATAGAAAATGGGAGAATTCCAAAATATTGTAGCTGTTACAAGAATAGAGGGGAAATCTTCCACTGAGGACCCCTATTCCAGGGATAACCATCTGAGATGGTGCTTCCCTCATTTTCCTTTTTTGTCTCCAGGACAGGAAATGGATGTAAATCTCCCCAATGGGGCACACATTCCCTACAAGTATCAAAGTGTTTGCTTTAGATATACATTTTATGTTTTCTGGGAGTCTGTAGATGAGCTTTGCAGGTAAACAGAGTTGACATCTTCTAATTCTCAAATGTGAAACATGCATTCAAAGTGCTTTTTCAAAACTACTTTTGTCCACTGGTCAGGGAAACGGAGGGACAGTGTGGGGTTCATTTACTAAAACCGGAGAGTGCAAAATCTGGTGCAGCTCTGCATGGTAACCAATCGGCTTCTAACTTCCATATTCCCCCTGACACACATGCCCTGTGTCGAAGACGCGTAGGGGAGGGGCCAGGACAGAGTGTTGGGCAACGGTAGCTGTCGGTGTTGGGACGGACGCCATATACTCACTTTTAACTTTCCACATGCTTGTTTAGAGTGGTGCACTGGCGCACCCTGAGAATGTGAGTACCCCATTCGGGGGAGTGTTTTTTTTATCTGATTTTGGAATAAAATAATTTAAAACGTTATCACACTATATGGTTCTTTCTTCTTATCCATTGATTGTTCCCATGCTGGAGCCTGTGATCCGTACAGAGCCCGGGGTGGCTCAAAAGCGTTCTCTGACTTTAACAACTTAGTCACATACTCTGAGGTGAGCGCATTACCTTGGGGGGTCACCTATTTTGCACCATCGCATGACCTGTGGCACGTGGAGATATACAAGCACGTTTGAATATACCACCATTTGAAGATCATACATAAGCACTTTTATTATCTATGTGCAGGACTTTATTTATATGCTCATTATATACAGTGGCTTGCGAAAGTATTCGGCCCCCTTGAACTTTTCAACCTTTTGCCACATTTCAGGCTTCAAACATAAAGATATAAAATTTTTATTTTTTGTGAAGAATCACCAGCAAGTGGGACACAATTGTGAAGTGGAACGAAATCTTTTGGATTTTTGAAACTTTTTTAACTAATAAAAAAATGAAAAGTGGGGTGTGCAAAATTATTCGGCCCCCTTGCGTTAATACTTTGTAGAGCCACCTTTTGCTGCGATTACAGCTGCATGTCGCTTGGGGTATGTCTCTATCAGTTTTGCACATCGAGAGACTGAAATTCTTGCCCATTCTTCCTTGCAAAACAGCTCGAGCTCAGTGAGGTTGGATGGAGAGCGTTTGAACAGCAATTTTCAGCTCTTTCCACAGATTCTCGATTGGATTCAGGTCTGGACTTTGACTTGGCCGTTCTAACACCTGGATACGTTTATTTGTGAACCATTCCTTTGTAGATTTTGCTGTATGTTTGGGATCATTGTCTTGTTGGAAGATAAATCTCCGTCCCCAGTTTCAGGTCTTTTGCAGACTCCAACAGGTTTTCATCCAGAATGGTCCTGTATTTGGCTGCATCCATCTTCCCCTCAATTTTAACCATCTTCCCTGTCCCTGCTGAAGAAAAGCAGGCCCAAACCATGATGCTGCCACCACCATGTTTGACAGTGGGGATGGTGTGTTGAGTGTGATGAGCTGTGTTGCTTGTACGCCAAACATATCGTTTTGCATTGTGGCCAAAAAGTTCGATTTTGGTTTCATCGGACCAGAGCACCTTCTTCCACATGTTTGGTGTGTCTCCCAGGTGGCTTGTGGCAAACTTTAGACGAGACTTTTTATGGATATCTTTGAGAAATGGCTTTCTTCTTGCCACTCTTCCATAAAGGCCAGATTTGTGCAGTGTACGACTGATTGTTGTCCTATGGACAGACTCTCCCACCTCAGCTGTAGTTCTCTGCAGTTCATCCAGAGTGATCATGGGCCTCTTGGCTGCATCTCTGATCAGTCTTCTCCTTGTCTGAGCTGAAAGTTTAGAGGGACAGCCAGGTCTTGGTAGATTTGCAGTGGTCTGATACTCCTTCCATTTCAAAATGATCGCTTGCACAGTGCTCCTTGGGATGTTTAAAGCTCGGGAAATCTTTTTGTATCCAAATCCGGCTTTAAACTTCTCCACAACAGTATTATGGACCTGCCTGGTGTGTTCCTTGGTCTTCATGATGCTCCTCTGCGCTTTCAACAGAACCCTGAGACTATCACAGAGCCGGTGCATTTATACAGAGACTTGATTACACACAGGTGGATTCTATTTATCACCATCAGTCATTTAGGACAACATTGGATCATTCAGAGATCCTCGCTGAACTTCTGGAGTGAGTTTTCTGCACTGAAAGTAAAGGGGCCGAATAATTTTGCACGCACCACTTTTCAGTTTTTTAATTGCTAAAAAAGTTTAAAATATCCAATAGATTTCGTTCCACTTCACAATTGTGTCCCACTTGTTGGTGATTCTTCACAAAAAATTAAAATTTTATATCTTTATGTTTGAAGCCTGAAATGTGGCAAAAGGTTGAAAAGTTCAAGGGGGCCGAATACTTTCGCAAGCCACTGTATTTATGTAGTTCAATAAGGACTTTTATGTACATGAATTGTGTGGCACTAAGCACTTTGCAGTTTGTTCGGCACATGGCACTTTTTGTTATCCGTTTGTACTTATGATGTATATCTAAAGCAAATGTGGTTCCATTGGATTGATATTATTGTGTTGCTTGTATTGTTTGCTTATGCACATAATATTTATCAGCTTTATGCGATTATGTTTATTTAATTTCACAACATTTAGTGTGGTGTACACTTCTATACACATTTATATATACACAACATTTCTTGGTGTCGCAATAGGGGCACATTTAGCACACTTTAGCGCATCATTAATTTTATTTATTGGCTTCTAACTTCCGCTTGTTCAATTTAAGCTTTGACAAAGAAACCAAGAAGCTGATTTGTTTCTATGCAGAGTTTCACCAGATTTTGTTCTCTCCAGTTTTTAGTAAATCAATTCCTGAGTTTCAACTTCTTGTATGTTGCTGAACTTTTAAAGCCGTTCAGATGGGATATGCTGCATCCAAAAAAACTCTCTGCAAAACACTTTAGTCGTCAGCTCATCCACAGTTTACGGTTTACGTGAACTGAGGTTTGCACCTATTTTTAGTGCAGCAACAGGTTGCTCATCTGCAAGCACTAGATCAGTTCTGTGGTTTCTACTTCCTCTTGCTGTCATGTATAAATCAGGTGGCTTTTAATGTGCTTAAAGCGGGGTTCCACCCAAATTTTGAACAATATCTGTATGTATTCTCTTCCTTGCCTAGATGCTGACATGCCATTTAAAAAAAATTAAATCGCAGTAATTACCTTTTTATTTTTCTATTCTTCTTTGCATTTCCTGGTTCTCCATGGGAGTAGGCGTGTTTTTATCCATTCCCAGACAACGCACAGACTCCTGGGAGCTAGTCTCAGGCTTCCCAAGATGCTACTGAGCATGTGCGGGAACGAGCAGTGAATGCTGGGAGCACAGCATTCACTGCATCCAGGAAATAAATGCTTGTGGGCTTCAAATGCCCACAATGAAGATGGAAACCGCCTGCAGTGAATAATATAAGTTTATTCTTCCCGACGAAATCTGACACAGGCGGACATATTACACACAATATGTCAGTATGTAATGCTGAGAAGAGAAGTTTGTGAATGAACTAAAAAAAAAAAAAAAAAAGATAGGTGGACCCCCGCTTTAACTCCCCCCTCAGGTGGTAATGTTTTTAGAGCTGTTCTCAGATTAGAGAAATAAATATATCTGTTCTAAATTTGGTGTTCTTGACCTTGAAGATTTTACCTCCGTTATGACCAGAGCATTTTTTTGCTATTCAGCACTGTGCTACTTTAACTGGCAATTGCTCTGTCATGCAACACTTTAGGCAAATTAAATTTTCTTTTGGTGGTATTTAATCACAACTGGGCTTTTTTATGATTTTTCTATATAAACAAAAATACAGAATATTTTAGGGAAAAAACACGTGTTTCTTAATTTGTTAATAAATTTGGCAAGCAAATAATATTTCTTCATAAATTTAGGCCAAAATGTATTCTGCTACGCTTCTTTATAAAAAAAATAACCCAAATCGGTGTTTATAGTCTGTGTGAGCCTACAAACTCGTGTATATACAGTATCTCACAAAAGTGAGTACACCCCTCACATTTTTGTAAATATTTTATTATAGCTTTTCATGTGACAACACTGAAGAAATGACACTTTGCTACAATGTAAAGTAGTGAGTGTACAGCTTGTATAACACTGTAAATTTGTTGTCCCCTCAAAATAACTCACACGGTCATTAATGTCTAAACCACTGGCAACAAAAGTGAGTACACCCCTAAGTGAAAATGTCCAAAGTGTCAAATTTTTTTATGTGGCCACCATTATTTTCCAGCACTGCCTTAAAGTGGAAGTCCATGCAAAATCTAAAATCCCTGCATCTATCGAAACCAGGGATCTAACGCTAACCTCTTTATCCCTGTAAAGAAAATGAGGTATATACATACCTTTTTTGGAAGCTGATCTGACCCGCTCTGACCCGATCTTAAGCGCCGGAAGCTCTGCAGAGGACAGGGACAACAATGGCTGTGAAATTAATGGGAAGTGACCTCACCCTTAGAGTTACTATGGGGCTTCCATTGTCCTTCGTCTCCTCTGCATCAACCTACACAGAGAAGCCGCGGCTGAAAAGTCAGCATGGGATCCAGTTGGAGCGGGTCAGATCGGCTTCCAAAAAAGTATGCATACTCGTTTTTTTCTTTACAGGGAAAGACTTTTAACACACCTGCTCCCCATTCACATCTGAGACCTTGTAACACGAACAAGTCTCATGACACCGGGGAGGGGAAATGGCTAATTGGGCCCAATTTGGACATTTTCACTTAGGGGTGTACTCACTTATTTTGCCAGTGGTTTAGACATTAATGGTTGTGTGCTGAGTTATTTTGAGGGAACAGCAAATATACACTGTTATACAAGCTGTACACTCACTACTTTACATTGTAGCAAAGTGTAATTTCTTCAGTGTTGTCACATGAAAAGATATAATAAAATATTTTACAAAAATGTGATGGGTGTACTTTATATTTGAAAATTGACTAATCCTGAAGCACTGACGACCTATCTCATTTCATGAGGCCCTAAAATGCCATATAACCCCCAAATGACCCCTTTTTGGAAAGTAGACAGTCCAAGGTATTTGGTGGGAGGCACGATCAGTTTGAAGTTGTTGTAATTTTTTTTTTTTTTCTATTTACGTACTGTCACCAGTGCAGCGTCATCATATGACTGATTTGACGGTGATCAGGGATACTGACTAGTGACGGTATGCAAAAGAGATGTTTTTTTAAACTTTTTTTTTTGTTTTGTACGCACTGTCTTCAGAGTAGTTCAGTGTCACCAAGCTAATGGAGTAAATTCTGTGTTCCATTAGATGCACAGAGGTCTAATAGAACCCTATCTAAATGGAGAACCTGCCATTACAATATGCTGTTGCATAGGGGCAATGCATTTAATTGTGGGAAAAAAATATATGAAAGTTTTTTTTAAAATCAGAAAAAAAAAAAAAAAAACAGTAATTCTAGGGGCAATCACCTAGAATAGGTGATTAAATAGTCACCTATGGACAATGTTGGGTACTAAAGTTTGTTGCTGCTTCACAGGTGTCTGCAATCTTTAAGTGGAACTTCACTGTTATCAATCAACATTGACTATTTAAATCCTTATGTTGCTAACATTAGTAATGTAACATTTCTTAAAGGGGTTGTAAACCTTCGTATTTTTTCACCTTGATGCATACTATGCATTAAAGAGGAGTTCCACCCAGGGGGGCCGTCAAAAAAAAAAAAAAAAATTAAGTCAGCAGCTACAAATACTGCAGCTGCTGACTTTTAATTGGACACTTACCTGTCCCTGGGTCCAGCGATGCGGGGGATCAAAGCCCCGCTCGTCAACCCCCCCCCCCCCCCCCTCTGCTCGTCGGCATTTCAACTGTGGGCGCCGGGCTGTGGCTTCACAGCCTGGCACCCACTGCGCATGCGCGAGCGGCGCCGTGATTGGCCGCTCAATCACCTGGGACCTGTAATGGGTCCCAGATGATTGACGGGAGGGAGCAGAGCGGACCCCTTCCTGTGCCGAGGGGGAAGTGATGTCACCAGCCCAGGCAAAGGAAGAGGCAGACTACAAGGGACCACCTAGCAACAGGCATTTAGAGGTAAGTAAAAAAAAAATATCCAAATGTTTTTTTTGTTTTGTTTTTTAGAATTTTTGAGGTATTTTTGTTTTTTTGGGCAGAACCCCACTTTAAGGTGAAAAAACACCTAGGAGTGCCCGGCCCCCCCACTTTACTTACCTGGGCCCTGGAACATGACCCGGCGGGGGCGCGCTGTGTCTCTGCCTGGGGTTCTCGGCTCTTGATTGGATAGTTTGATAGCAGAGCAGCGGTTGGCTCCCGCTGCTGTCAATCAAATCCAATGACTGGCGGGGCAGAGTCATACATTCGGTGGCTATGGATGCTGGACTTGAATGCTGGATTAGGGAGCATGCCTGTAAGGGAACTCCCTCAGGAGAGCGCTTCTCCTTGGGGGTTATCTGATGTGGGGAGCAGCCGCCGGGGGGGCCCTAGAAGAGGACGATTGGGGCCAAAACGAGCTGCACAGTGGAGGTAAGTATGACATGTTTGTTTTAAAAAAAAAAAAAAAAAAAAAAAAAGAACCCTTACAATCGCTTTAAGTTTCTTCCTGGTTTCCAGGCCCAGGCAAATGATGCAATACATCCCAGTAGTCTTCAGCAGGGGAGAATGAGTTTTCTCAACTAAGCACACCCTCCTGCCTGCATGTGTGCGCTAATGGCAGATGGATTCCAGGAAGTGTGTTCAAAGTGATTGTTCAGCAAAATAAAGCTTGGAAACATGGGTGGGTGAGTTTACTTTGTATAGTAAAAATGAATCGAATGGTGTTTGGTTTGTGGTGCTCAGATGCAGTATAGTTCAGCATTAAGGCTTGGTAGGTTGGGCATGTAGTTACTTGTTGCAACCTAGTCTTTTATCACTTACCAATTTGTGCATAACGTATTGTGTTTGTGTGCAAATCAACTTTGTATACTTTACTGTAACTTTGCATTTGATAAAGTTGAGCTAAAATCACATGAAATAAAAAATTGTAACTACCACCATTTTTTTTCCTCCGTGTCTTTTTGCTTTCAGAAAATCTGTATGTTGTTGAATGTTTGGAGGGTTAACTAATTGTCAGACCTAAAAAATGCATTTCAACGTGCAAAAATGGAAAAATTGGCTCTGGTAGCTTTGTATCCTGTGACATTTTTGCTTTCTCTAATTAAGGCAAGAACCCAACAGATGAATACCTGGAAGCCATGATGAATGAAGCCCCTGGACCCATTAATTTTACCATGTTCCTTACAATGTTTGGAGAGAAGTTGAATGGCACAGACCCTGAAGATGTAATTAGGAATGCATTTGCTTGCTTTGATGAAGAGGGAGTTGGTGAGTTTTAGTATACATTTCTGCAATTTGAATTTGTGCATCACAAAGCTGAAAACTTTGATTACAGATTTTAAAAAACAAACATGTCATACTTGCTCTGTGCAGTGGTTTTGCACAAAGCAGCCCGATCCCCCTCTACTCTGCTGCTCCTGGCCGCTGCTCTATCTGTCCATTCACACATGGAGCGTGACTCGGCCCTGCCTTTGCTCTCTCCTCGTTGGCTCACTGGCTGTGATTGACAGCCAACTGCTCCCACTGCGAGGAGGTGATGAGGAGGAGTAAGAGACCCGGGAGAGCTGCTGGTCTCGTGCACATCGGTGGATCAAGATGAGATCAGGTAAGTATTGGGGGGGGGGGGGGGGGGTTGCGTAAGGGGCCTGATGCACACAGGTTTTTATCTTCATGCAAAAACTGACCCTTTACAACCACTTCAAATTTTTTATTTTTTATTTGCCCTTTAATTTTGGATTCTTCAACTTTTCACTGCCCTCTACTATAAAAGTAGAAGCAGTTTATCCCAGAATAGTGTAACCTCGGTAATGCCTTGGAAAACATACCCGGACCCCG
>JBBDGP010001360.1:0-12500 GCA_037952835.1 Lithobates septentrionalis
CTATTTGGTTCAGGAGAGAGGAGCCAAGTCCCAGGTGAGCCAGGGTCGCCATGAGGAACTCCCAGTCCACCCGGTCAAACGCCTTCTCGGCATCCGTTGACAACAGCAGGGTGGGCTGGGAGGACCCACGCACATGGGCAATCAGGGAAAGGGTACGTAGAGAGTTATGGCACGCCTCTCTTCCGGGAATGAAGCCCGTTTGTTCATTCGAAACCCATTTTGGGACTAAGGGGAGAAGTCTATTAGCTATTAGTTTTGCGTATAATTTAGCGTCAATATTTAACAGGGAGATGGGGCGATAACTACCACAACAACTAGGGTCTTTTCCTGCTTTGGGGATAATAGTGATGTGCGCATGCAGAGTTTCTGGTCTAATGGGGTCTCCGGAGGAAATTGAGTTGGCATAGTTAGCTAATCTCGGTAGCAAGATGTCTGCAAACGAACGATAGTATAAAACCGTAAGCCCATCAGGGCCCGGAGCCTTGCCCGATTTCATGGTCTTAAGAGCTCTGCGTAACTCTTCCGAGGTGAATTCCCCGTCTAGGGTTGATAATAAATCGTCTGCCAATTTTGGGAGTTTGGCATTTGCGAGGTAATCATGAATAGCCTGTTTGCGAGTAGCTTGATCGGGTATATTGTGTTGAACGTGATACAGTTGTTGATAAAACATTCTAAACTCAGCCGCTATTGCAGGGGTGTGGTATACTAACTCATCTGTTCTAGATTTAACTTTAGCAATGAAAGAAGCAGCTTTTTTTTGTTGTAGAGAGCGAGCCAGCAACCTGCCAGGTTTATTGCCCCATTCATATGCACGTTGGGCTGTAATGCGAAATTGCTGTTTTTGTTCAGTGTGAAAGAGATTTTTCAGATCTTCTCTCTTTTTGGTCAGGGCTTCAAGCACCTGTTTTGCAAGGCCCGCTTTGTGCTGTCGTTCAAGGGTGCCTATATCTCTGAGCAGTTCTGCTTGCTGTGTCGCTCTCTCTTTTTTTTTCCTGGCCCCTAGTTCAATCAATTTTCCACGTATGAAGGCCTTATGGGCCTCCCAAAGTACTCCCGGGGAAGTCTCCGGGCAGGTATTTTCCCTGAAGTATTGTACCAGTTCCCCAGAAATAGCTGCAGTGTCTATGTCATCTGTGAGTAGGTTCTCATTCAATTTCCAGTTAGCAATCCTAATTGGGATAGATGGGATTTTTATCTGAAGGATGACTGGTGAATGATCTGATAGCGTGGAGGTTTCTATTTTTGCGTCAATGACAAGGGGGAGATGAAAATGATCAATAAGGAGGTAATCGATGCGCGTGTAGGAGTGGTGTAAGTGTGAAGAGTGAGTATAATCGCGCATCTTGGGATTGAGGATTCTCCAGACGTCCATTAGCTGGGCGTCGTGTAGACGTTTACGAATGAGTGTTAATCGTCTGTGCGTGATACAGGATGCGCCTGTGGACATATCGATTGGGGGCTCCAAGGGAGCATTAAAGTCCCCCGAAAGTAGGATACATCCCTGGGCAAACTCTGTCAGCTTAGTAAGGGTGGCAGCTAAGAAGCCAGTTTGGTCTCGGTTGGGAGCGTATAGTGTGGCTATGGTGCATAACATACTGCCCAGTTTGCCCCTGATAAATAAGAAACGCCCCGAGGGGTCACTCACCATAGTTTCGAACGAGAACGAGGTACCCCTGCGAAAGCCAATGGCCACACCTTTGGACTTACGGATATCAGAGAGGCTATAGTACCACGTGGGGTACATTGAGGAAAAAAGTTTTACAGTCATTGTGTGTGTTAAATGGGTCTCCTGCAGGCAGACAATGTCGGCCCGCAGGCGATCCAGCTCTCTAAATAAATTGTGTCGTTTACCTGGAGCGTGCAGACCACGGACGTTGAGTGAGAGTATGTTGAGCTTAGCCATTGACTCCGTCAGGGGCACTCCGCTTCTTCAGATCTGAGGTAGACACAAATACAAAGGTTAGGGAAGGGAGAGGGTGGGGCAGAGGTAAACCAGTAGAGGAGAGAAAGGGGAGACGAGAGAAAGAAAAAGGAAAAGAAAGGAAAAAAAGAGGTAGATTACTAAATTGCATCATCACAGTCGCCACCCCTGATGTATCAGGGCGGCAAACAGCACGCATATCACTGCAGTGCATAATAGGGGTAAATCGCGAGTCCCGCACACCCGTAGTCCCAGTCCCCAAAAGGACGTTCTCACGAGAGCACGGGACCCCCCGACACCCCCGAGGGGACGGGTCCGCCGCCTGGAACGACAAACAGAGAGCGCTCAACGTGGCGCATCTGTCCGTCCCAGAGCTCTGGAGCCGGCACAATCAAGATGTTATAACACAAAAGGCATTTTCTATACAACTCAAGTTTTAAATTTAACCTCGTAAACCGTTAAACCTAGTAACACATGAAGGGTTACAGTCCCGGCAGCCTTATAGTTTGGGTCCCTAAACGAGGGGGCCAAAACAAAAAAGGAAAAAGGAAATTATGCGCAAAAGTTCAAAAAAGAGAAAAAACAAAAGATTAGTCTTCTAATAGGAGAGACACCAGAAAAAACTTTCTCTTCCTTCTACGTATCAGTAGAGATAACAACAATTGCAAGTGCAAGTAAGATCCTTTATATCAGATCAAATTTCTTTATACTTGCGGCCACCATCGAGGACAGGTTGTTGCAGGCCCAAGGCAGGATCCAATTGCTTTCGTATATGATTCACCCATCCTGTGGGGGAGATGATCCGGAGGAGCCTGATTTGCGCTTGTGGTCTACTTTCTGCCATCTAGGTTCCGCAGAGGGGGTAGGGGAAGGAATGAGATCCTGCCATCCCGGGAGCTCTGGTGTGGGTATGTTAAGATCCTCGCAGAACTTTTCCAGGTCCTCTGGGAAGCGAAGTGTCACCGTCTTGCCCTCCTTGCGTGCAATGAGTGAAGCAGGGAACCCCCAGCGATAGATAATCGATGCTGCATGGAGCTGTTCAGTGAGGGGACGCAGAGCCCTGCGTCGGTCCAGCGTTTCCCTAGCTAGGTCTGGGAAGAATAAGAGGGAGGCCCCGTCAAAGTCCAGTGGTGATTTTTCCCGGGCCTTCTTCATGATTATTTCTTTCTCCTCGAAATAGTGCAGCCTGCATATCACGTCTCGTGGGACTTCCGACGACAAGTTGCGGGGACGGAGGGCCCTGTGAGCACGGTCTATTTTCAGAGGAAAGTCCGCGGCCTGACCGAGCAGGCCGTTAAATATACCACGCAGTGAGGGGAGGAGGTCGTCCTCGCCCGTGGCCTCTGGCAACCCTCTTATCCTAATGTTATTCCGCCTGTTGCGGTTCTCCTGGTCCTCGATTTTGTAGAGGGCCATTCTGTGCGCAATGGAGAGGGTGCGGGCGGTGTTCTGCAAGGCCCTAATGGCGGTCGCGTGACGATCCAGACGTTGTTCGGTCTCCTCCACCCGCTCCAACATGTGCGTAAGATCCGATCTCACCGCAGAGAGCTCTTTCTTAATCGAACGCTCCAGTCCCGCAAACAGGGAGGCCAGCTCTGACTTGGTGGGGAGATCGCTCACGAGTGCCGCAACGCCAGGATACTTAGGTGCGCCTTCCTCTCCTTCTGAGCAGGCCGAAGTCGCTGGGGAGTGTCTCCCTGGTTCAGATCTGTGGCGGGAGGCGGAGCACGCGCCTCGAGGAGAGCGGCCTAGTCCATCCAGATCAAGGGAGTCCTCCGGATCGGTGGCCAGAAAACGTTTTATGGATCCCGAAGGGGTTCCTTTTTTAGGCAGAGACTTGCCTGATCTCTTCCGCATGATGTGGGGGATTGTGCCGGGTAAAGGTCTTGGTTTAAGCCGATGAAAAGTAGTGCCAGCGCCGGAGCTCGAGGAAGACACGTCTTTACCGCTGCATGACGAAACCACGCCCTCCTGGGAAATGTAGTTTGCACTTGTTGTCATGTGTGTAATTTTGAACATGCACCCTCAGAGGTGCACAAAAATGTATGTTATTGAAGTAAGGTGCACAGAAGTTCTACTATAGGGGAAATTTGATCGTACACTACAGTTTATATTATCAGCATATATTTCTACTTTAGGGCTCATTCAGATGGGCGATGAGACCCGCCCTGCATGCAGACAGTGCGCGTTCGGATCTGTGCACCCTCTCTTGCTTGCATGTCCAATTTTGCATGTTTTTGCAGCCACTGCATATGCATCCTCTTTTATAGGCTGCTGCACGCAGCTCTGAGATGGATGCAGACACAGAAGACAAGCAGCTCAGCATGCAGGATGGGTCTCAGCTCCTGAATCTTCTGTGCTGAGGAGTGTCTCAGGAGGGCTGTGTGAAAGCTGCTACTGAACAGTACAAGAAGGGTTCTCTGCCAATAAATCAAGGTATGTGTGGCAGCTATCAAAGAGTCAAGGGTCAAATTAATTAGAGAAAGATCTATTGCAAGTGTTATTGATCTGCTGCATTGCTGCTATCACAGGACCACCAATTAGTACTACTGTACATATACACCCATAGAATTTCATTGGAAAATGTCCATTTTCAGAACTTTCATTTGATTTTTTAATGGTTAGTGGAGATAAAACCAACATTAATTTTTGGACCTATTGTAATGAAAATATTTGATGGGGCAGGGTGGAGAATTTTCTCGACTTAACAAAATTTTATCTGTAAATGTTTTTTTCCTGTTGTACATAGTAGTTACATAGTTACATAGTTAGTAAGGTTGAATAAAGACACCAGTCCATCCAGTTCAACCTGAGTGAGTGTAGGTGTGGGTCTACAATTGTCCCTATTCCTGTACATTGTGTCTCATTAATATGCTCATCTATTATATTAATATTTATTTAAGTTACCCATATAGCGCCGTCAATTTTTATGCAGCGCTCCACACATACATTGCACACTCACATCAGTCCTTACCCTCAAGGAGCCCACAATCCAAGATCCCCAACTTACATTCATTCATATACTAGGGCCAATTTTGGACAAAAGCCAATTAACTGACCAGCATGTCTTTGGAAAAAAAAATGTTTAATAGGTCTGAGATTCCATTCAAATAACAGGGTGGGATGAAATGTTAAAGTGGTTCTAAAGGCAAGACATTTTTTAAGAGGATCTTCAGTGGCCCCCGCAAATACTGTAGCTGCTGACTTTAAAGTGATTTTAAAGGCTTGTTTTTTCCAATAAAAATAATAAACATGTTATACTTACCTGCTCTGTTGCAGTGGATTTGTACAGAGCAGCCCAGATCCTCCTCTTCTCGGGTCCCTCTTCGGCTTTTCTGGCCCCTCGCTCCTGTTAAGTCCTGTGGCCCGACCCTGCCCCTCTCTCTCCTGATTGGCTGACTAAATTTGATTGATAGCAGCGGAAGCCAATGGCGCCGCTGCTGTGTCTCAGCCAATCAGGAGGGGGAGTATCCACCGGGCGAGACCCTCGTGGACATCGCTGGAGAGAGATGGGGCTCAGGTAAGTATTAAGGGGTGCTGGGGCGGCTGTTGCACACAGAAGGCTTTTTATCTTAATGCAAAGAATGCATTAAGATAAAAAACCTTCTGCCTTTAATGCAAGGACACTTACCAGTCCAGGGATACAGATCCATTCTCTCTCGAAACGTTTTTTTTACTGCTCATTGAGTTCCTGGCGCCATCATATTTACTATGGGAAGTCGGCTGTGAGTCCTAACGACTTCACAGCCAGGTTCCTACTGTGCATGCACGAGCCACACTGCACTTTGTAAATGGTCGCACAGCTTTCAGGGACCTGTGACGTGTCCCAGAAAGCTGCAGGGAAAGAGCCGAACTTCCATTCGAATTGCCTAGGCAATCCAAGCGAAAGTGGGAGCTGGTACCTGTCAAAAAAATTTGTGTCCAAAGGTGTTATTGGGGGTGGGGTGTAAAAGCAGAATTTCCCCTTATGGGTGAAGTTCCGCTTAAATGCATTCTGCATTAAGGTAAAAATGCCCCAGTAGTTGTTTTCCCAACCTCCCCTTATACTTATCTAAGTCCTATCTCAATCCAGCGATGTACCCATCTGCAGCAGCACTGGTTCCTCTCCTCACAGGAAACAGAAGCAGCAGTGGTAGCCATTGACCTCAGCTGCTTTCCATCAAATCCTGTGAGGAGGGAGTGCGGACCAAGCAGCATTGTGTGTCTTTGGATGCACATAGCAGGGCTTGGGAGCACACCCGCACGTGTGCCCTCAAAGCAAGTGGCTTGCACAGAAGAGGAGGTGCCGAGAGCGCCAGCAAGTGACCTCAAAAGAGTAGATTCAGGGCAGCGTTTATTAATTTAAGGGAAAAAATTGCGATCATACTCTATGTATATATATATATATATATATATATATATATATATATACACACACACACACACAATCGATACACACATTCACACATTAAATCTTTGCTTTGCAAATATAAATATATAAAAAAAGACTGTTCCTTCTGTCCTCCTGTCTCTAATTGAAACCTCTTATATGGTCATTTAATTGAAATGAGAACTGAGAATTTTTAAACAAATGTTCATATGAATATTTGTATGAACGTTCCTTGGATATCTACTACTATATGGCCAGCTTTATTAACGTACCGGTATTTCTATTTCTGCACTGTGACTCTTCTGTGCTTGATCTCTGGAAATTTACTAAAGCGCTGTGTACTGAGAATAGCGTCCTACAGTTGCTTTGCCAACCAAATTTGCTTCTATTCTCTGTCACTGGACTGTTACCGAGGACAAAAGCTTTGGCTTTGCTGGCATATTCATTAATCAGCTGTCAAAATCTGTTTTATCTGGCTCACTTGTATTATTGTTCTTGTATGGTGTCAGTTCAGTAAGGCACGGTTCCAGCTCGCTGGTTGATCATCTATCCATGTTGGGCACAGTTTTTATCTACTATATGTGTTTTTTGATTACTTGCTACTGCTTTTAGATTTTTGTTAAAACTGCTGATTTTGGGGAGAGGAGTCCACTGAAATGCCACACCTGTAAACCTCTGCTTGATTTTAGTATAATGAATCACTTTCCAGTTTAACGGCATTGGAGATTGTTTGATTTTTGTCATAAATAAAGCTTGTGTCACAAGAATGGGCCAAAAAATGCTTAAGCCGCGTACACACGATCGGAAATGCCGCGAGCAAAACTCCGATGAGAGCTTTTCGTCGATAAATGTGACCGTGTGCATGCTCCATCTGTCTTTTGCTGGCGGGATTCCAGCCAGCAAAAGATTGAGAGCATGTTCTCTATTTTTCGGTCGGGAAAAGTTCCTATCCGAAAATGCGATTGTCTATATGCAATTCGGACGTGCAAAAAATCACGTATGCTTGGAAACAATTCGACGCATGCTCGGAAGCATTGAACTTCATTTTCTCGGCTCGTCGTAGTGTTGTACGTCACCGCATTCTTGACGGTCGAAAATTCAGAGAACTTTTGTGTGACCGTGTGTATGCAAGGCAAGCTTGAGTGGAATTCCGTCGGAAAAAACATCCAAGTTTTTTCTGACGGAAATTCCGATCGTGTGTATGGGGCATTACGGTGTTTTATTATGAGCTTTTAAAAATGTCTGTAAAAGTGCATACAAAAATCTTTTTTTTCTGTGCATTCACTCTTGTCAGGCGTTTTTTTAAAGACAGTTCCTAAAGCTTGTCCTATCTGCTAAAGCAGTGGTGGTTTCTTTTTATTTTCTTGAAGCACGTGGCTTAAAAAAAGGGTGGGCTTGGGGCGCAGAGCACTGCGCTCCGAGCCCACCCACTTGTGTGACAATAGCGAATTAATATTCGCTGCTGTCTTCCTGCTTCTCCTCTTGGCCAATCAGGAAGCAGGTCCTGAGACCCAATTGGTCAGGGAGTCTCAGGACCCAATTCCTGTTCGACTGGGAGGAGAAGCAACGGCCCTGAAGCGAGGAGCGAGATCCCTGTCATCTGCCTCCTAAGGTAAGGAGGACTCTGTCCGTCCGTCCGTCTCCCGCGCGGGGGGGGGGTAGATTGCTGCCTTCTCGCCCGTCTCCTGGGGGGTAGAGATGGCATTGGTTTGCCCCCGCCCTCCCCCCCACCACCACCAAAATTTTGAGCACCAGCTGCCACTGTGCTAAAGGATTCTTTTCTCTGTGCAGTCACTTTTAGGATTCATACACCTTTGCCAGACAGAAGTAAAGAAACACAATGGTGTCACCATGTTGTCACCATGCCTCCCAAGATTTTGAGACGGGAATGAGGGACACATACTAGCAAATGTATGTAGGCATAGGACACACTCCCTGCCACACCACTCTTAAAGGAGAATTATACAAAAAAAAATAAGTTAAACCCACAAGTGATTTTTTTTTACCATTATTATTCCTTTATATTGGCTTTTGCCACTTACAAATGCAGCAATTTAGAAATTGGATGAAAGGTTTAGTATATGAAACACTTTTTAAAGATGAATAGTGAATTTTTTATACAACTATATAGATCAGACCAAAATTAGGGACACATAAGGAGGAAAGAGGGACAGAGGAACTTTGTTCCAAATCACGAACAGTCCTTCGAAATCAGGGACAGTTGGGAGCTGTGGTGTCACCTCTCTTGCTGATGGGACAATAGAGGAACCACAACATAATGATTGATAGGCCATTAACTCTGGTCAGTCTTTCCTCCTGTCCGTACGTTTCCTGTCAGCACATGTGTTTGTAGTAGTGCTGCCCCTTCCTGTCCTAATTTGAGTGTGGCTGTACAAGGGATGACACAGGATGATATCAGATACATTAAAGCCATGTACACACAGGTAGAATGTCGGAAGACATTTGCCGGTTCAAAAGAAAACGTCTGACATTCTGCCTGTGTGTATGTCGGTCTGTCCGGCTTCTGTTGGACGTGATAGCTGGAAAACCAGCAGCCGACCGACTCCCGATCAGCGCTCCCAGCCAATGGCAGAGAGCGCTGATTGGAGTGTTCTGGCGCTGGGAGGGCCATCCCTAGGGTTGCCGCCTTTTCTTCAAGCCAAGCCCTAACACTTTAGTGGTCTGGGACACCTTTGGGCCCCCCCAAGGAGAGTAGTAATGCGGTGAGCATAGCGTGCTGCAGCAAACAGTGGGTGTGGCTGTTGTGGAAATTTTATGTAGATGTATTTTAATATGTATGGTCATAAGTGTCTCCCAGTGTTAGTACTCCTGCAACCCACTCTGGGGAAGACTGACACTGGTTGAGTTCCGTTTGGTAGTGGAAAGCTTCTTGGGGATGTAGAGAAGTGTTTGCGAAGTGGGGATATGTCCGCCAGCGAAGGGCCCCTGTGCGATGCACAGAACGATCGTCTGGGGAGGATGTGTTCACTCTGCAAAGACATTATCAGTTTAGCGGATGTGCGCTCGTGTCACCCCTGTAGGCCTGATCAACATATTTGTGGTGCCATGAGCATACACCTGCAGATAATCTCTCGCCCACAGAGACAGTAGTATAGTCCGGGTATGCTTTGTTCTCTGAACAGCGCAGAATAAGGATTCACGAACAAACCATAAGAACGGGATTCTTTGAATCATTGTAGTCGGAAGACGTGTTCATGATCTCAGGCTTCCTGTGATACAGAGACAGGGGGCTGGAGATTGTACACGCTACCCCCGCCCAGACACGCCCATAAGACTCCCCTAGTCATTGTTGTATTGGTTGTTGTATAAATTAATTTCTCTTGTGTTGACGTTCACATCCTGTGTTGTCATATCCTTATTTGGTCATATCCTGTGAGGTCACATCCTGTGTAGGAGGAGATTGGCTGTTGGAGGCAGGGTTTCCAGTTTGTGGCTTCCTGTTTGTGTGTGAATAAAAGAACCAGTGAACTGCTCGGTAGGGCAGTCGTGCTGAGATGAGGATGTAAGCTGTGGTAATGTCTGCTTACTGGGGAAAGGGGGAGACATGGATTATTTAACCACTAGGCGCCCGCGCTATAGCCGAAAGACGGCCACAGTGCGGTTGCTAATTGCCGGGAGGGCGTCCCTGGACGTCCTCCTGTTTACTTCCGCGATGCGCGCGCCCGCCGGCACGCACCGGGGAAATTCTGCGCTGGCCATGTCCCTTGGACACAGTCAGTCACAGATCGCTGTAAATGGCCAATCACAGCGGCTGTTTACAGCGCGATCGGAGCTTCCAATAGGAGATGATCTCATCAGCTAACGGCTGCAGCGGTGAGTGTCATAAAAAAAAAGGGAAAATAAAGTGACCACAGTACCTGTTAGTGCCATCTGTCCCCACTGCCATCTGTCCCCACTGCCATCTGTCAGTGCCATCTGTCCCCAGTGCCACCTGTCAGTGCCATCTGTCATCAGTGCCACGTATAAGTGCCATCTGTCATCAGTGCCACATCAGTGTCACGTGTCATCAGTGCCACATATTAGTGCCATCTGTCATCAGTGCCACATATTATTGCCATCTGTCATCAGTGCCACATATTAGTGTCATCAGTGTCATGTGTCATTAGTGCCATCTGTCATCAGTGCCACGTGCCATCTGTTATTAGTGTCACGTGTCATCAGTGTCACGTATTAGTGCCATCTGTTATCAGTGCCATGTTTTAGTGTCTTCTGTCTTCAGTGCCACGTATTAGTGCCATCTGTCATCAGTGCCAAATATTAGTGTCATCAGTGTCACGTGTCATTAGTGCCATCTGTCATCAGTGCCACGTATTAGTGCCATCTGTCATCAGTGCCACCTATCAGTGCCATCTGTAATCAGTGCCACCTGTCAGTGTCACGTGCCATCTGTTATCAGTGTCATGTGTCATCAGTGCCACGTATCAGTGTCACGTGTCATCAGTGCCACGTATTAGTGCCATCTCTCATCAGTGCCACGTATTAGTGTCATCTGTCATCAGTGCCACGTATTAGTGCCATCTGTCATCAGTGCCGCGTGTCATCAGTGCCACCTATTAGTGCCATCTGTCATCAGTACCACGTGTCATCAGTGCCACATATTAGTGCCATCTGTCATCAGTGTCACGTATCATTAGTGCCACGTATCAGTGCCATCTGTCATCAGTGCCACATCAGTGTCACATGTCATTGTCCTGGTGCTCCAGGGCCTTCAAAAGTGTAATAGGTAGTCAACAAGTTAGACGTGTAATTTATGCTCCTAGAACACGTGATGGTGCTCCCTGCATGTTGGGCCTCTCTATGTGGCTAGGCTGTGAAAAAGTCCCACACATGTGGTATCGTAATACTCAGGAGGAGTAGCAGAATGTATTTTCGGGTGTCATTTGTGGTATACACATGCTATGTGAGAGAAATAACCTGTTACAATGACAATTTTGTGGAAAAAAAAAATCTTCATTTTGCAAAAAATTGTGGGAAAAAATGACAACATCAAAAACCTCACCATGCCTCTTACTAAATACCTTGGAATGTCTACTTTCAAAAAAGGGGTTATTTGGGGGGTATTTGTACTTTCCTGGTTTGTTCGGGTCACAAGAAATGAGATAGACCACCAGTACATCAGGTGTGATCAATTTTCTCTGATTTGCACCACAGCTTGTAGACTCTTGTAGACCAAATAATATCCACTAATTTGGGTTATTTTTACCAAAGATATGTAGCAGTATAAACTGTGGCCAAAATTTATGAAGAAAAATTAATAATTTGCAAACATTTTTCACAGAAACTAAGAAAAATTCGTTTTTTTTCCCAAAATTTTCGGTCTTTTTTCATTTATAGCGCAAAAAATAAAAAACCCAGAGGTGATCAAATACCACCAAAAGAAAGCTCTATTTGTATGAAAAAAAAGGACAAAAAATTCATTTGGGTCCAGTATTACATGACTGAGTAATTGTCATTCAAACTGTGAGAGCGCTGAAAGCTGAAAATTGGTCTGGTCACGTGGGGGGTTTAAGTGGCCAGTTGTCAAGTGGTTAAAGATGCATTATACCATTAGACTGAATGTGTGCTTATTAGCGCAAAAGAGGCTAGTGAGTTTTTCCACGACAGTGACCAAATCCCCCCCTCCCCCACTGATGCCGAACCTGCACCCAAACAGCCGCCCGCAGCTCTCAGACGGCAACAGATTTGTATGTGGCTATCTTGGTTACTTGGGGAGCCACAGCCCGGTCTGAATAATATGTCCGGGTTTCAGTCCGCCTGAGAACCGGACACAAGATTCAAAACCCGGACTGTCTGGGCGAATCCTGAACAGGTGGCAACCCTAATGGCATGTGCTATATCACTTGTTTACTATTTCTATGACTATTGTAAGTGCTGAACACCTTTATTTGTTGACAATATATATTTAGCAGTGATTTTTTTTCACTTTTTAAAGGGACAACTACACTATTTTTTTCACATCTAGGGTGTCATCAGCAGTTATATTATTGATAATGTGTTTCTCGCCACAACAGTTTGCATTTAAAATTCTTCATTACATGGTGGCAAAATTGTTTGCTCTCACGACCGCGTGTTCGTTTTTCAAAAATGCGTTTGAGCGATTTTTTTTTTGACGGGTGTATGACTAGTATTATGGAGGTCATACGCGGGTCAAACTCCGAATGAATTTTCTTTTCAAAATTCGCAGCTCGC
>JBBDGP010001360.1:15000-122500 GCA_037952835.1 Lithobates septentrionalis
CCTTCCTTCCTTCCTTCCCGACTTTTCGTTTGTTCCTTCCTTCCTTCCTTCCCGACTTTTCGTTTGTTCCTTCCTTCCTTCCTTCCCGACTTTTCGTTTGTTCCTTCCTTCCTTCCTTCCCGACTTTTCGTTTGTTCCTTCCTTCCTTCCTTCCCGACTTTTCGTTTGTTCCTTCCTTCCTTCCTTCCCGACTTTTCGTTTGTTCCTTCCTTCCTTCCTTCCCGACTTTTCGTTTGTTCCTTCCTTCCTTCCTTCCCGACTTTTCGTTTGTTCCTTCCTTCCTTCCTTCCCGACTTTTCGTTTGTTCCTTCCTTCCTTCCTTCCCGACTTTTCGTTTGTTCCTTCCTTCCTTCCTTCCCGACTTTTCGTTTGTTCCTTCCTTCCTTCCTTCCCGACTTTTCGTTTGTTCCTTCCTTCCTTCCTTCCCGACTTTTCGTTTGTTCCTTCCTTCCTTCCTTCCCGACTTTTCGTTTGTTCCTTCCTTCCTTCCTTCCCGACTTTTCGTTTGTTCCTTCCTTCCTTCCTTCCCGACTTTTCGTTTGTTCCTTCCTTCCTTCCTTCCCGACTTTTCGTTTGTTCCTTCCTTCCTTCCTTCCCGACTTTTCGTTTGTTCCTTCCTTCCTTCCTTCCCGACTTTTCGTTTGTTCCTTCCTTCCTTCCTTCCCGACTTTTCGTTTGTTCCTTCCTTCCTTCCTTCCCGACTTTTCGTTTGTTCCTTCCTTCCTTCCTTCCCGACTTTTCGTTTGTTCCTTCCTTCCTTCCTTCCCGACTTTTCGTTTGTTCCTTCCTTCCTTCCTTCCCGACTTTTCGTTTGTTCCTTCCTTCCTTCCTTCCCGACTTTTCGTTTGTTCCTTCCTTCCTTCCTTCCCGACTTTTCGTTTGTTCCTTCCTTCCTTCCTTCCCGACTTTCCGACCCTTCGTTTGGTCGTTCTTTCCTTCCTTTTTAAGTGCGGTTTGTCGCCATTCCAAGAGCATGTGCAATTTTATTGCCTGAGCATGTTGTATCAATTTGGTGCAACATCTTTTACATAATACAAAAAAACCTGGAGTAAATGGTGGTGGGGTGTTTTTTTTTTTGTTTTTATCAGAGACCCTAGTGGGGGAAAAAAAGTGATCGTTGCAATCTTTTGTCGCGTTGTATTTGCACAGCGGTTTTGCAAACTCAATTTTTTTTTTTTATTTTTTTTTAGAAAAAATACACTTTAATGAATGTGTGTATGTATATATTTGTGTGTATTGCAGTTAGCAAGTGGTTAATGCATTGCAATACACCGAAAAAAAGGTAGTACATGCTGTGCTTTTTTTCGGAGCTGGGCAAATGCATCACAATGCAATGTGCTGGTGTGAGCCCCGCTCATTGGAAACCATTATTTTTTATTTTTTCTTACCCTTCGTAGTGAACGCGCTCCAGAGCATCTGGGGTGAAGGCCACATTGACAGGAGTGTTTTTGGAAAGGCTTATAAAAAGTGCTTAAATCACACTTGTGGTACCATTATTTCTTAGTGCAGGTAGAAGTCAAGTGACAAAACGCAACACAAAATGCACTTGGCTCACTACCAAAAAAAAAAGGTGTAGTAGCTACTTTGTCGTGTGGGTAGGGCAGCCCTCTTTTAAGTCAATGGGCTGTCTTTTGATCAAATGCGACACAAACCTGATGTGTTGCGTCACTCAGGTGTGGGTGTATCCCTAGGGACCCATTCATGTAGTGCGGTGACCTGCGGGTTTTCTGCACTGGAGGGGTGCCAGTCATTGCAAGGGCATATAGAAAACCATGGTCTGTGCACCCCGTTCTCGGTGCAGCATGGTGCAAAAAGATGCAGACATGCTGCCTAATATTGCACCTCCAGTAGTTGTTGCTGCAAAGCAGCCCACTGCTGTACGGTGACATGGATGAAGTGGAACTTTGTGCACTTCAAATAAAGTATCCTAAGGGCTCATTCACACTAGAAATTGTGCGCTTTTTGCCTGTGCATTGACGCGTGTTTACATGTTTCTGGTGCATCTAGCATTGCTAGAGGCTTCTCTGCTTGCGTTTGATTTGAAGTCGCTTCCTTTTTCTTTGGGCTTTTATGTGAAATACATTGTGTTTACTTGTGTTTTTAAACAAATTCAGCATTTTAATCCTACAATGATGTGAACTGTGCACATTAGATACCATGGAGTGTGTTTACAAACGCAGCCCACTGCACCTGTTGTGAATGGGCCCTTATGGTCTGTGAACATCATGGCTGGGAAGGGGCAGTAAAATAAGGCCACTGAGCTGCTGTATTACTAACCACAAGTTTACCTGGCTGATGACCTCAAAAGCTAGACTACATATCTGGCGGGTGGTAAAAATAAAGAAATAGTTAAGCTGTTTTGTCAAATCACAAGTTTGCATGGCCAATAGTCCTGCTCGTACACCGGTCACGCTTGCAGTGCAGCATGTAATTCTATAACCGGTTATGTTAAGCAGGCAATACCACCACCAAGCACAACCTTTTTCTAGGGGACAGGGCCACACCGCAAGTACGCGTAATGCATTCAGTTGCGGTACAGGACTGTGATCCTTCAAAGATGAAAAAGGGCATTCAGAAGGCAACATGGCACCTCCTAGCCACTTGTCAAATGCCTCTGGAATCAACCCACTGCGGTTCTCTTTTCAGACGGCCACTAGTGTGAACAAGTTCTTGATGACCTACAGCAGCTGAAGAATCTTCAATATTTGCAGATGCTTCTTGTACCTGCTCAACCCCCCCCCCCCCCTCCACTGTGTGTGCTTTTGTTCCACCCATCAACTGCTGTGTCATAAAACCTGAGTAGGGGGCCAGGTATCCGGCACTGCCAGAAATGTATAAGATGCTGAAGATTTAGCTGCCTTCAAGATCGATATTAACCCATTTTTGTTGGAAAGAAAAAAAGCACTTTTTAAAAAGGTGCACCTTTTTGTTTTTACCTGCAAAAAAGTGAACTTTTCCTTTTAAGACTTGGTTTGAGTGGAGAGAAATTAGAACATATGTCAGATATTTAATGCTGTCTGTGCCCCCATTAGGGATATTCACCATTCTCACTGAGAGTTAAAGAAAATCCTAAATTTTTAGTTGTCTCCAGAACAAGGATAGAGGGAAAATCTTCCAATGGAGACACTAGTCCCCCAGATTCCCTCACTTTAGAGAAAATGTTGCCTTTAGTTCTACTTTAAGGGTCCATTCACACCTGAGCGATCCAGATCGCGGGCGAAACCGGCGCGTTTCAAAATTGCGGGACGCTTATACGATGCCATTACTACTTAATGGCACCCCAATCGTGGCACAATTTTGACATGAGATAAATCGCGCTGCAATTGTGACAGATGGCAATGTTTGTTGCTCAAAAAGGATCTGGAGCTTCTTTTAAGCGACAGAGTTGCAACTTTGCCTCAATTTATTGTGGAGCGATTGGGGTTCCATTTAGAAGTAATGGCATTGCATAAGTGTCTCGTGATTTGGACTCGCGGACAGAATCGTGGTGATTCCGCCTGCGATCTGGATCGCTCAGGTGTGAACGAAGCCTAAGCCCTGTTTAAAGTTGGTGCGATTTGACATGTCAAATCAGAGGCAATGGCACCCAAAAAGTAGTTAATGTACTACTTTTTTGCAATTTCCATTGACATCTGTGCAGAAACCCACACAGATGTCTCTGAAATTGCAGCCCAGATCGAGACTGACATGCGGGAATAAAATCGTGTGAGTTCAGCTTCTGTGTGAAACTGGCGTTAGCGTACATGTGGGAGAGCCTTCCACTTGGCCTCTGTAGCATTGCTACCTTGCTGGCTCTGAAAGCTGTTGGAGTTCCATTTTTGGAAGCTCTTTCTGCCTACATGAACACCCCAGAATTCACTCCACAGGGTCTAAACGCTCTGCGTGCTTGAATTTTATTTTTATTTTTAAATTTTTGGGCTTTTGGAAAGATCAAGCAATCAAGTCATCTGTTTTTCTGGCTTTCATTACAGCTGGTGCAGAGTGAAGAAAAGGGTTAAGTGATTTCATTTTCTAAATTGCAAACATTAGTTGCTATGAGCCTGTGTATTTGTGCTTTTCCTGAAGCACGCCCCAGGAAGCGGTTTCCTGGTAGAGGGTAGCACTGCAGTGCAGCCGTATATCTATTCTAGTGCGGTGTGCAAGTGGTTAAAGCCTCAACTGCTTTCAAAGCCTGCCAATATTACAATGGTACTGCACAGTGCTGTTCACACAGGAGCCTTGTGTTTGACCTGTTAAAATTAAGCAATATGTCACTTTCATGAGGCACCAATGCTTGTGAGCCACCTTCAATGATTTCAAAGGTAATGCTTAAAAGAGAAGTGTGTGTTGGGGGTTTCCCCCCCCCTCTAATCATTTTGACCTAGGTGGATGCCCCTGCCACCTCTGCACTGAGAAGCGAGTAATCGAACATCTCTGATGGCTCGGTTCTCTCAGCTCCCCAAGCAGAGAGCTGCTGCCTGCCAGTTAGCATCTCTCTGCTCTGCCCCCCTGCTCACTGGAGCGATGAGCTGTCTCAGGCTCTCAGTGGTTCGATGAGAGGCTGAGACGGGCATCCGTCCAGGCACCTGGCGGATCCACACTCCCATTGTCATGATGATGCGGTGCCTGGACTGATTCCAGTGACGTCAGCCGAGGGCCGACTTCGGACCTCTCTCTGCTGAAAACTGGTCCCAGAAGTGCAAAACGAATTGGCCAAAGGAGCTTGGCTGGACTTCTCCTTTAACTACTTACGGACCGCCGCACACCGCTATACGTCCTAACTATGAAGATGAATATTGTTGTTATGGCAGCAGCTAGCTGCCATAACCTCGGTATCCTCTACTTCGGCCGGCGGTCCGCTTTCTGATTAAAGCGGTTGTATACCCGCAAATTTTTTTTTCTTTAACCCTGCAAAAGGCATAATGAGCTAGTATGCACCGCATACTAGCTCATTATGAAATACTTACCTTAGAACGAGGCATCAGTATCTTACCTGGTCCACGCCGAGGGAGCTGTCATGTTGCCTCGGTGTGTCTTCCGGGTATCACGGTTCCAGCGCTGTGAGTGGCTGGAGCCACGATGTCATCACTCCCGGCAAGGTCCGGCAGCTGCCGGGCTTCAGCCGAGAATCCCCTGTGCGCATGCGCCGCTGCAGTCAGCGGCGCATAGCAAGGGGAATATCTCCTAAACCGTAAAGGTTTAGGAGATATTTTTTTTACCTACAGGTAAGCCTTATTATAGGCTTACCTGTAGGTAAATGTAAAAAAAGACTATACAACCGCTTTAATGGTGGTTTCTGCGGCAGATGCGCCGGAAGATCACTTTTATCGGTGGCGGGAGAGGGCCGCTGCCCTTTCTTGGCTGCTAGCGGGGGCTAAAAGCGGACCGCTAGTGACCGAGTAGCGCTGCAAAATTGACGGTAAAGCGCCACTAAAAATAACGGTGCTTTACTGCCAACGCCCCCACCGCCCCAGTGTGAAAGGGGCCTACGGCTTAAAAAGCCAAAAACAAGCGAAAACAAATAAATGCTTTAAATGCACATAATATAGCGAGGTTAAATCATTAACATAAAGCGCTCAAATGTGCGCTTCAAACCGGCAAACACCAGCATCAAGACAATAGATTAAATGTGCAGTAAAAAGTTAATATAAACGTTCATGTAGACACTTACCTGGTGTCCTGCAGTAGCATATATGTCCCTGTGGTTCCAGCAGCGTGTGATGGCTGGAACAAGCGGCCTTAAATAGCCCCAATCCGTTCTTTCAGGCCGGATGCCGACAAAGACCGCGCCGCGCATGTGCGAACTACGTCACATCTGCCGCTTGGTCACAACGTTCAACCCAAGAGGACAAAAAAAGGCTCCCTCTGGTAGTCGGAGGGAGGTAGTCCCTCACAGACCACCAACCTTTGTGTATTATGATTTTAAATTTTTATATAATATATTTTCTCAAGGCTTGTACCTCCTAATGGACAGCATTCCCTGTAGAAGCGTGGAATATGGGCAAAACATGTTGAATTCCATTTCAAAGCGCTGTATCCATAAAATTGTGTTGAAACGTACTTGCCATAATTGTTTAACAATTTTGTATTCTGTCTTTAAATAAAACATTTTGTACTACTCCTTGAGATTACTGGACCTTATTTTGCACCTTTTTAAAAATCCCATAAAATTCTCCTATACCTATTCAATCAAGGGATGTGGTTCTAGAGTCTATTCTCAAAATTCAAAGGAGCTGCAAGAAGAAAAATGTCACAAAAAATTCCTGACAGTGACTGTTTTCATTTAGGAAATTCCATTCATACCAAAATCGAATTCTAAAAACAAATAAATGGGAAGCATTTCTGTTGACTGACATTTTGTAAAGTCTCTGGCATTATTGAAAAGAAAATTCTATATATATTTTGTACAAGCCTACCAGAGTATTGGCAGATTTAATCTACTGAGATTTATTTAACCACTTCAATACCAGAGACTTTCACCCCTTCCTGCCCAGGACAATTTTCAGCTTTCAGCATTGTCGCATTTTCAATGACAATTACGCAGTCATGCAACACTGTACACAAACAAAATTTATCATTTTCTTCCCACAAATGGAGCTTTCTTTTGATGGTGTTTGATCACTACTGGGCTTTTTATTTTTTGCTAAACAAACTAAAAAACAGACATTTTTGAAAAAGAATAAAAATGATGGGCACTGGATAGGCAGCACTGATGAGGAGCTACTGACAGGCGTTACTGATGGGGCACTGAATGGCACTTTGATGGGCACTGACAGACGTTCTTTATGGGGTACAGGCTGGCAGCTGATGGGTACCTCTGATGGGGGCTGCACTGATGATCAATGTGCTGATTATCAGCGCAGACCCCCCATCTGACATGGAGAGCCGTCGATCAGCTCTTCCTGTCAGCGCGAACCGAGAAAAGCCATTTACCGGCACTTCCTGATTCACACGAGGATCAGCTGTGATTGGTCACAGCTGATCACGTGGTAAGAAGCCTCCGTCAGAGGCTCCATACAACACCGCACCTCCGATCGCCATGCCCCCACGCAGGCTTGTTATCCTGATCACGTCATATGACGGTCAGGATAACGGAACCACTTTGCTGGCCACGGTGTGCTCCCCTGCTTGGTGTGGTCCGTTTTTAATAGGAAAGCAAGAAGACTAGCAGGATTTCACATAAAGGAAGCAATAAAAAGAGAACAGGATACTTTCTCATTCAAGTACATGGTACAGCAGGCACATATCAGGAATATGAAGTGTTGGGGTAACAAACCCTTTAATCCCCACTCGGGCACAGCACCAATTGTTCCAAGGTCAGAATGGTGGAGCAAATTTTTTACCATGTTTGCCTTTCTTTTATTAAACTTGAATTGGATATGTCAGAAGAGAAGTAAGCCTGCAGGTTGTGACCTGATGGAAGTGTGAGCTTGAAATCTAATGAACAATAGAACCGCCTCTGTGGTTTTTGTGTGTGTTTTGAGGGTTGCAACCTGGGAAAAAAAATGCCAAGCCGACTTTAGGGTCTACTGCTCCAGCATCTATTTCCCCCATTAGGTGTATTCCACTGAGCGGTGCAGATCAGGCTGGAAGCTTGCTCTGACTAGAAAGAAAAGCCATTATGCAAGTTTTAACAGTTCATTGCTATCATTCCTTTCAGCTGTTGCCAAGTCCCTAGTTATTGACAGACCAGACAGACAGGTGTTGTGTGCAGGCAGCCTGATGAAATCAATGATGGGCGGGCAGATGCTTGTACCTGCAGGGATCCAAGCGTGTCCTAGTGCAGTGGTTCTCAACCTTGGGCTATGTTTTGGGAAATTCCCTTAGCTAAAATGGCTCTTATCAATACCATGTCATTGATATTGATTTTAAAGCAGCTGTGCAAAGTAAAGGAAAACTGGAAAGCATGACCCGTCAGGGGTAATTGTAGGACAGCGGTTCTCAACCTCGGTGTACATCTATAGAGGACTGACCTCTATAGAGGACTGATGCATGGATCAGAATGCCGTCTGTTCTGTACAGGTCTATGCAGCCCCCCTTCTGTCATTGATTTTAACAGGCTGCTTGGAACACCTGTGCCTCCTGGATGGGTGAAGATGACCCTTCACATGGGTGTGCAGAATAGATCACCCATGTTAACCGCTTCAATACCGGGCCTATTCTGGCATTTCTCTACTTCATGTAAAAATCATTATTTTTTTGCTAGAAAATTACTCAGAACCCCCAAACATTATATATGTTTTTTTAGCAGACACCCTAGGGAATAAAATGGCGGTCATTGCAACTTTTTATCTCACACGGTATTTGCGCAAAAATTTTTCAAACGCCTTTTTTTTGGAAAAAAAACGGTTTCATGAATTAAAAAATAACAAAACAGTAAAGTTTGCCCAATTTTTTTGTATAATGTGAAAGACGATGTTACGCCGAGTAAATGGATACCTAACATGTCACGCTTTAAAATTGCGCACAATCACGGAATGGCGCCAAACTTCATTACTTAAAAATCTCCATAGGCGACGCTTTAAAATTTTTTACAGGTTACCAGTTTAGAGTTACAGAGGAGGTCTAGTGCTAGAATTGTTGCACACGCCCTAACGCACGCGGCGATACCTCACATGTGTGGTTTGAGCGGCGTTTACATATGTGGGCGGGACTTACGTGTGCGTTCGCTTCTGATCGCGAGCTATCGGGGACAGGGGCGTTTTAAAAAAATTTTTTTATTATTTAATTTTTTTTTTTACTTCATTTTTTTTATTTTTACACTTTTTTTAACATTTTTTTTTTTTTAATTACTTTTATTCCTATTACAAGGAATGTAAACATCCCTTGTAATAGGAATCTATGTGACAGGTCCTCTTTATGGAGAGATGTGGGGTCAATAAGACCCCACATCTCTCCTCTAGGCTGGAAAGCATGAGATCGGAAAAAAAAAATTTACCGATCTCATGCTGACAGCCGCGATCGCGGCTTCGGTTAGTTCCGGGTACCCGGGCGTGACGTCATAACGACGCGCCCGGGCCTCCCACGGTCATAGAGATGACTGGTGACCATCTGGTCACCAGTCATCTCTATCGTCAACATCCGGCGCCGGCCGATTCATTCTCCGGGTCCCCGATGGCACGGGAGAGCCCGGAGAAGCACCGGATGGCGGCGGGAGGGGGGGGACGTCCCCTCCCGTCGCCTATAAGAACGATCAAGCGGCGGAACTGCCGCTATGATCGTGCTTATCGTGCACAGAATCGGCAGCTGAAAAGAATGATATCTGAATGATGCATCTAGCTGCAAGCATCATTCAGATATCACCCCACAAAGAGGAGGACGTCATTTTACTATAGGCGGGTATTGAAGTGGTTAATGAGGCGTAAAAGGGGGGGGGGAACTAAAATAGAAAATGACTGCAGTTGCCATCATCGATTTGGTAATCTGCAATTTATTAATTTTGTTCTTGGCTTTAGATGCACAAACGCTTCAGTACAGTATGACTTGTCTAATTTTTTTAAAGTGTATGTATACTGTAGTCAAGAAAATCTTAATTGATGTCCCAATTACAAAATCCTATTCTGTTCCTTTGCTAGTGACCACTCACACCATTCCACGCCATCGGGTTTTTGTGACAGTGGTCATCAGGGAAGATAGAGGGTTGATCTTCACAGTGGGCACATGGGCAGCTATATAGAAAGCTAGGTTTTACTGGAAAATAGACCCAAGCTGTGTCCAATATTCAGAAGCTGGAGACTGGTGCTTTTGGCTAGGGTGTTTAAACCCTCACAGCAGTTAGTCCATAGCAAGCATAGCTAGCAACTCTGAGTGCTCTTGATATAAATTCTTTATTGGCTTCATATATGAAGACACAATATCCCAAATTTGGAATATTTTGTCTTTATGTAGCCAATAAAAAATTTGCTAAGCGCATTCAGAGTTGCCGTCTATACTCGTTATGGACTTAAAGCGGAGGTCCACCCTACAATAAAAAAATTACATTAACATTCTGAAAGATGTATAAAAAAATTTGAGAAATTTTTTTTTTTACTTACCAGAAACCCCTGTTGCCAGGCAGTCTTCCTAATCTACAGTAAAAAATTGATCCACCACAAACTTGCTCCCAGTGAACTCAAAATAGCAGCGCTAAAGGCAATCCCTAATCAAATAATAAGATGTAGTGAAGAGTGATAAACCGATGAATCAACCTGTGCAATGATTACATCACATCCTCACCCCTCATCATTAATGTGCATAAAATGATATGCTCAAAAAATCATAAACGAATGGTGCATATAAACCAATTAAGTGAGTAACAGATCTGTGCATATACAAATATATAAATGTGAAAATTACAACTAAGTGAGAGCCAATGTGAATTAACTCGCAAAAAATTATATCTATAAAATGTGTCCACAAACAATCCAAAAATAAAATGGTCCAAAACAAAAAATCCGTGACGTGTTGTGGTGCAAATCTTCTACTTAAATGAATCTTCCACCGCACCTCTGTGACTGTGAATCCACTCCCCTTAGGCGAATACACTCACCAGCTCCTTTTGCCCACACTCTCGTGTCAGGGCCAACAAGCTTTTATCCCACACTCACAGGGGATAAGAACGGTCTTCAGTAGAAAGCCTGTACACCTTTACCTCTCCAGAGTGTAATGCCCAAGAGCTCTCTCCACATGAAAAAGAAAAATCATCCAATGGTGCAATAACGTAATGAAATTTATTAAAAATCAAAAGCCCCTTCACCATTGCACTCACATCCTTAAAATTCACTGCAGGCTCAACAGTAACACAGCACAGCAAGTTGTCACAGCATCAAACATGAAGTCAGTAAACCAGTGTGTGGTGGTCACGGCGGACCCAGGTACTGCGTTTCTCCAAATACCCGTCTCACCCGATCCCTGGTGTAGATGTGACCGGCTTCCACCTTTCCTCGTATGGTGCTCCCTGTCACAGCGTCCTACGTCACTCAGAAACGATTGCCGTGTAGCCACGCCCCGACATGTTTCGTCATAAAGACTTAGTCATGGGATTGGCTGCACGGCAATCAGTCTTTTATATCCATAGCTTCCGATCCGGGCGGAAGACCCATAACTGCGCCTGCGCGCCTTCAGTGTTTGATCCGAGCAGAGATCGCAATACTGCGCCTGCGCGTTCCCTGTGTCCCCGCTCGCACCATTTCACACTGTTTCTATATAACAAGGTACACATTATGCTTGTAAGAGTCACATTATTACACATATCAGAACTGTTTCATCCTATATTGTTTCTCCCGATGTAGTGATTCACATTAATACTGTTCTAACAAAATATTTCACCTCCACGTGAAGCAACGGGCTAATTCTCCCATATATATAGATAAAAACTCCATAAAACATTCCTTAAACATCACAATAATATGTAAAAGAGTTACTTTAATAACTCATAATGTTAAATATAAAAAACAGTCAACTAATAACATCCTATCCTCGAGCAGATATATAGCGCTAACCCAGCCTATAACTCATACCTTCCCCTAAAAAATAGATATATTAATACACAGGACTATATCTAACGATACCTTTAACTCATAGTATAGACATGAGCCCCCACTGCAACATCATCAAACTAAAAAAGTCAAGTATAAAGGAAATATAAAAACTAAATAAAAATAAATAAAAACCTATAAGAAAAAGAAAAAAATGAAAAATAAATGATAAATAATAAAAAAATATATAAATAAATTTAATAATTAATACAAAATAATAAATAACAAAAATAATAAATAAATAATAAAAATAAAAAAATATTAAAAAAATATAAAAAAATATATAAATAAAATAAATAAAATAAGAAGAAAAAAATAAAAAAAATAAAAAATGAATGAAAAATATCAAAAAAATATAAAAGAAAATCAATTGAATTTAATAGTCGTTGATGAAGCAGTTGAGGTCCAACTCTATGTTAAGACCCCTCGGAAAAAGGCACCTGAGCAGGAATATCCATCGGGTCTCTCGTTGGGACAAGTCCCTCACCCGATTTGACCCTCTCCAGGTAGGGTAAACAATGTCAATCCCACAGAACTGGAGAAGAGTAGGGTCCTGAACATGTTTCTCTTTAAAATGGAGGGACACGCTATGATATTTATATCCGTTCCTAATATTGGACATATGTTCAGATATCCGCACCCTTAGGAGTCGCTTGGTGCGCCCAACATAAAACAGACCGCAGGGGCACCACATTAAATACACCACATACGATGAGTTGCATGTAATGAACTCCCTTATTTTAAAGGTTTCATTTTCGTGATTGGTGATGCTCTTCATTCCTCGATTACTTGTTCTGGCTGTTTTGCAGCATATACACTTCCTACATGGGAAAAACCCATTTAAGTCTATCTTAATAGACTGGCGCCCAGGGGGATCAAGGATCTTTCTATACTTATTATTTAAGCAGCAGCTCAGATTCAGGTCTTTACCATCAGCGCAGCGTTTTTGGGTGTATGAGTGGGCGGATTTTTATACATCTGATTTTTTTCATAGTCTTCCTAATCTGCCTCTTCCTATTCCGTGGCGCTTCCTCCTCTTCGGCGAGCTGCACAGTTGTCTTCTGGGACGTGTGTGTCCCCAGAAAACAGGGCCATTCACAAAGCGCCGCGCAGTAGGAAATATGCAGTGAAAGCCGCAAGGCTCCACTGCCTGTTTCCCTTCGTTAAGATTGGGGGGGCCGACATCGCGGGCTCCCTGGACAGGTAAGTGTCCTTATTAAAACTGTAGCTGCTGACTTTTTAAAAAAAAAAAAAAAAAATTGCGGCTGGAACACAGCTTTAAGCCTCGGTTCACACTGGGACAACTTGTCAGGCGACCTAGCCGCCTGACAAGTAGCGTCCCGTTCTGTACAATGGAACCGTTCTAATCGGCGTGACACAAGTCGCTCTGACTTAGAAAAAGTTTCCTGTACAACTTTGGGGGTGACTTGCATTGACTTCTATACAGAAGTCGTTTTGCAAGTTGCCGCTGAGTCGTGTCCTGGGTTGCCTGAGGCAGTCGCGCTGCAAGTAGTGCTGCCTTAGTGTGAACAGACCCTGAAGCTAGGTTTTCCCTTTGCCATTAAATGTCACAAATTCTTGTGCATTCAGCTGGTTAAAGAAGACCTAGCATCAAAAATGGAAGTATTATGGCTGGGAAGGACTTCACTGCTAGCAGATACCATGCTCGTGTATACAGCAAATAATCGCCCCAGATCACGCACGACTGTACAGTTTTTGGTATTCTTTAGAGTTGAACCCCAGCTATTTTTTTCTTTCAGTTTTAACCGGCATATAGTCATTACATGAAATATGTAGGGAGTTGGTTCTTGTTCCTCATTTTGTTCTACCCACATAGCTTTTGTAAAATTCCCAGCACTGCTAAAACGGACTTCCTTATTATACAAAATCTAGATTTTTGTCCTATCAACAATATTTTGATAGTCTTGGTCTAGTAATAGTCCAGTTCTTTCCACTGTTCAAGCTCTGGGTATATTTTTGTGTTTTTCAAGATGTATTCATTCGCATTGCATGCCAGTCCCTCCTACTACTTTTACTTTCTTGATGATCTGTCAGGTGAGTGAGTTTACCAAGGTTTGTGTTATGTGTAATTAGGTTTATCTTTGATATAAAAACCATCTGATTTGAAGTGCATTGTGTTTTCTTAAAAAGAAGGTAGGGCAAGATGTGTAAATCAACATGTATGCAGTTATCCCTATATAATAACTTTTTGTGAACCTTTTTTTCTTGCTAGAAATACATACTTGGGTTGACTAGTTTCTGTATTCTAAATGAAAATGTTTGCTTGGTGCAGTATATATTTTCTTTGTTCAGGTATTCATGTGAGTATTTGAGCTTAGACTACTGATGGTAGTGAGTTAAAGGGATTTAACAATTAACTTAAGCCTAAACTGATGTATATGATTGTTGGAGACTTGAATATCATGTTGGCTTTATCTGTCTTTTGGGAACTGGAGGGATTGCTATTACATAGTTACTGTATATGATGATGCTGTTCTTCAATGATGCCATCTCAGTGATGTAAAATGAATAAATCCAGGAGTGAAAACCTTTGATTTATGGTCTTGTGTAAGAAAATAGACAGATTATTGCAAGAACATCCTGACTTTGGAGTCTTGGTGAGAAACAAAATGCCAGCGAGTTGTCTACCCTCCAGAAACATCAGTGGGAATTGCTTCAAAAGATTAAGCAGACTGCCTGAATTACATGTTTTTATAGTTTCGGCCAGTTTAACTTTGCAGTATCCATTTTTAACACTGTCTGCCTGATTTTAGTAAAACAAATATAAATTAGGTGAAAAGGTCCTTGCACTCCATTTAGGTGACTGATATTTTGCAGCTTGCTTTGGAAAGTTAATGTCTGTTTTTGACATCGGCTCTGCTTTCTTTGCACTAATTGTAAAATGTTAACGTGTACTTCTGTCCAGATTGGGCAATGTAACAGATTCATTTTAGAGGAGGGACTTTAAGCATCCCCCAAGATTTCTATTTGGGAGTCAATGCAGGGAAAAACTGTTCATGTGATTAGGTATTTTGCCTTTTTCAATCTGTGTTCTCCACTTACAGGATCTGCTTCCTACTTCTTCTGTAATCCTTACAGAAAGTCAGGCTTTGGAAACTGTTTGAAGTCACTATCGCCTCAAATGAAAGCGATTTAACTTGTTGGGAAGACAGCATCACATAAGGCATAAGAAACCAGCGTTTTAGTTTTAAGTCTGAAACGAAAGCCATACCTGCAAAGAAAGAAGTAATACATACTCTTCTGCTGCCTGTGCTGCAGATATACAGTTGTGCTCATAAGTTTACATACCCTGGCAGAATTTGATTTCTTGGCCATTTTTCAGAGAATATGAATAACACAAACTTTTCTTTCACTCATGGTTAGTGTTTGGCTGAAGCCATTTATTATCAATCAACTGTGTTTACCCTTTTAAATCATAGTGGCAACAGAAACTACCCCAGTGACCCTGATCAAAAGTTTATATACCATGTATTACCCCCTCTAATCTCAATGACAGCTTGATGACTTTTGTGGTATTTGTGGATGAGGCTCTTTATCTTAGATGGTAAAGCTGCCCATTTCTCTTGGCAAAAAGCCTCCAGTTCCTGTAAATTCATCGGCTGTCTTGCATGAACTGCACGTTTTGAGATCTCCCCAGAGTGGCTCAGTGATATTGAGGTCAGGAAACAGATGGCCACTCCAGAACCTTCACTTTATTCTGCCATAGCCAATGACCGGTCGACTTGGCCTTGTGTTTTGGATCATTTTCATGTTGGAATGTTCAAGTACGTCCCATGCGCAGCTTCCTGGCTAATGAATGTAAATGTTCCTCCAATATTTTTTGATAACATACTGCATTCATCTTGCCATCAATTTTGACCAAATTTCCTGTGCCTTTTTTTTTTTTTTTTTTTTTTTTTTTTTGTGTAGCTCGCACATGCCCAAAGCATCAGCGATCCACCTCCATGTTTCACAGTAGGAATGGTGTATGTTTTCATCATAGGCCTTGTTGACTCCCCTCCAAATGAAGCGTTTATGGTTGTGGCCAAAAAGCTACATTTTGGTCTCCTCACTCCAAATGACTGTGCCAGAAGGTTTGAGGCTTGTCTCTGTGCTGTTTGGTGTGTTGTAAGCAGGATACTTTGTGACATTTGCTTAGTAATGGCTTTCTTCTGGCGACTCGACCATGCGGCCCATCTTTCTTCAAGTGCCTTCTTATTGTGCATCTTGAAACAGCCACGCCACATGTTTTAGGAGTCCTGTATTTCACCTGAAGTTCATGGGTTTTTCTTTGCAACTCGAATTTTTTTTCCTGTCAGTTGTGGCTGAAATCTTAGTTGGGCTACCTGACCGTGGTTTGGTTTTAACAGAACCCCACATTTTCCACTTAGAGTTTGAACACTGCTGATTGGCATTCTCAATTCCTTGGATATTCCTTTCCTGTTTTATACGGTTCAACTACCTTTTCCCGCAGATCCTTTGACAATTCTTTTGCTTTCCCCGTGACTCAGAATCCAGAAACGTCAGTGCAGCAATGGATGTAAGATGCAAGGGTCTTTCAGGAGTCCAGAAACTCATTGACCTTTTTATACACACACACACACACACACACACACACACACACACACACACACACACACATTACAAGCAAACGGATCACAGGTGAGAATGATTACCTTTTTAATAGCCATTTAAACCCCTTTGTGTCAGCTTGTGTGGATGTTATCGGGCCAAAATCACCAGGGTATGTAAACTTTTGATCAGGGTAGTTTTTGTTTTCATTATGATTTAAAGAGTAAACACAGTTGAATGATGATAAATAACTTTAGCCAAACACTAACCATGAGTGAAAAAAGTTTGTGTGATCATTCATATTGTCTGAAAAATGGCCAAGAAATCCTAAATTCTGCCAGGGTATGTAAACTTATGAGCACAACTGTACATGGTTTTTAGGAGCAATGCTGGTTGAGGTACCTTTTTTGGCATCCAGAATCTTTCCCAGTATGTCAAATACCTGGTCCTACAATGCATGCTTTTGGTTCCATCATCTGGACTCCTCATTACTGTGAAACACAGCATGCAAAAGAGACCAGGCATCTGATGCTACCAGAAGTATCAGATTCTGAAGATTTTCTAGCCCGTGTAGCTTTTTAAAGAACATGGTTATGGGCAGAGCAAGAGAGCCAAGTATTAACCTATGCATTTGTCATGTTCTAGCTTCTCCACGCTCTACCTTCTCTGAATCTTCTTTCTCAATTTGTGGCTTTCCCATTTTGCAGCTAGTGGTGTTGCTTTTCCTGCATATGTTTGCTGCAGTGGTGACATCCCACCATTAGGCTTCACTCTGCTGCTTGTGAACTGCAGACAGTGTTAGAAGTCTGTCATGCCTGGTTTAGATGCTTTAGTGGCCAGTGGAGCAGTTTAACATAAGAGCATACTGACACAGAGCTATTTATTAAAAATAATTGTTTTAAAAATTGGTGGATGTTCTATTGGTACTCCTGGGTAACTGCCATAGCTGGATCCAAGTGCTCTGAAATGCTACATGAGGTTTAATTCACTAAGATTTATTGCATGTGTTCTCTCACCATAGAAGCTGTTATTTTGAGAGATATGACTTTTGTTTAATAACATTGCTGCAAGTAACTGCTGGTATTCCTAATCGGTCTTCATTGCTTAGTGAATTGGGCCTATGACACGCCTCTGTGAATAAATATTAAAGGACCACAGATATGGCTAGTAATGACTATAGTACGTTGACTTAACAAGGCAGCGGAAATCTATCGGTGGTTTTGCTATGTAGTTGGAATAAAAATACTTTGCCAAGCTGTTTTTATAATCTGTTTTCCCTAGATTGCCAAGAATAGAAATGGCAACAATGAACTGCCTAATAAAGTTAGGTACAGTGTGTAAGGGCGCTCTGAGCATAAGGACCAAGCAGACAGTGCATATAAAAGAGCAGAGGTCCGATGGTGTATCTTCTCACAATTAGGGCTGCACTCAAAAGGGGGCGCCTCGAAGTGCAGTATTAAAAGCTAATTAATTTCCCCAGAAAGAATTAAAAACAAGATCTGAGGAATGTTAAAGCATATAATCATGGGTAATGCAGGTGGTCCGGCAGGCATGAAGGTCCTTGACATAGAGGTTATCAGAGCGGTGTCAAACTGCAGTGGAGGATCCGGGACCATGGAAATCCATGTAAGCTGGTGAGCAGTTAGCAAAAACCAGGCCTGTGATGGACGGAGATCCCTAAAGTGACGTCGACAATGAGAGACGAGAACCAGCGTGGACCGCAAACCGGAAGTAGTCATCAGTAAGGGATGCGTTTTCAGAACGTCTGGTTCCTTTTCGGATGTTCCAAAACGCGTCCCTTATTGATGACTACTTCCGGTTTGCGGTCCACGCTGGTTCTCGTCTCTCATTGCTGACGTCACTTTCGGGATCTCCGTCCATCACAGGCCTGGTTTTTGCTAACTGCTCACCAGCTTACATGGATTTCCATGGTCCCGGATCCTCCACTGCAGTTTGACACCGCTCTGATAACCTCTATGTCAAGGACCACCTGCATTACCTATGATTATATGCTTTTTACATTCGTCAGATCTTGTAAGTGTTTTTAATTCTTTCTCGGGAAAATGGCTTTTAAACCTGCACTTAGAGGCACCTCTCTCCCCCCCCCCCCCCCCCTTTTTTTTTTTTTTTTTTTTTGTCTGCCTAAAAAAAGCTCTAACTGGGTCTGAATGTTCTCCATAGGAAGGGTATAGTTCAAGCGCGGTAAAATTGCCCTTGTGAACTTGATCATGTGAAATGATGTCATACTAGGGGACCATAAAGCAGAAGACTTATTTTTTTTTTTTTTTCTCAGTTCCACTTCTAAGTATTCTCTTTCTTCGTGTTAGCTGCATGTTCAGTAATAAAAACAGATAGGAAATTGTGGATATGTAGTACAAATTGTGATTCCTATATTCCTCATTAGGCCTCATGCACACTGTATGCTCTTGATGCTTCCCCCCCCCCTCCCCACACACACGAGTTTGGCAGTGGTAAAACAGCTTGCTGTACAGACGTTAACAGGTGTTCCTGTGCCTGGTGTTAATGCATTCTATTGCCCAGAATTTTAGCCAACATGGGAAGGTGCCTAGCATTCATGAGCGTTAAGTTTTAGAGCGTTTTTTTTTTTTTTTTTTTTTGTTTCTACCTGTAAACTCCCCTACCACTAACTCGCGAAACCTATGGTGTGCATGGACACATAGGCTAACATGGAGGGGAGTTTACAGGCAGAGAAAAAAAAAGCTCAAACGCTTGACGCACCTTTTTTGACCTGCAGTGTGCATGAGGCCTAAGGCAGGCCATAGACAGTGCAAAGTTCTTTCCTGCAACCACAGGTTACAGAAAATAATTTTGCATGATTCCCCCATCGACAGTGTTGACAGGGGAGTCCCCCTGCCTGAGCAATTTTCTTCTCCTGGTGGGGGGAAGCCACCTCCACCAGGAGAAGGCGGTGATTATCGCTAGCGGCTATAGCAACCGCTTGCACTAATCACAAGTGAATCTGGGAGGCTGGTTGTACCAAGTTGATCAACTTGCTACATTTAGCCTGCCCAATAATGGTGCGAATCTCAGCAGTTCCTGCTAAACCGGTGAGATTCGAACAGTGTATGGGCAGCCTAAGGGACAGTTCCTTTCAGTTTTTCAACACTTCCATTTTGAGTAGATCTTGTCAGTTTATACCTCCTCAAAGACCCCAGTCACAAGATCTGTGGCGGACTTCCCCAGACCTGGCTTCCTGTCACAGCAATTACAAAGGATGTCCCAATTTCTTTTGGACTATTGGTTTTACTTTTTACCAGAGGATACAGCTGGTGGAGGCATAGTCTATGGGTAGAGCTGATAACTTTGAGAGGCACTTACCACTGGTATTCTTAGCCAGTTAACTTCACAAGCATTTGTACAATTTAGCAATAGGCTAATAATTCTGCAGCAATGTTAGAAATGTGACACACATCACTTTGTGGGTCAAAAAATATATATTTTTTTTTTTGGGTGGTAATGTCTTGCAAGTGCTATTTAATATCATCATCATTTTTTTTAATGGCAAAAAACGCATTTATTATTTTTTATTCCAGTTTGGCTAGTGGTAAATTTTTGAAAATGGCTCGTATTGGATAGAAGTCATCTCATTTTTATTCAGAAATATTGTCCCTTATTAGGACACTAAAATGTTTATGGTGAGGATGTTCAAATTAAGTGATATTTTTTTTCTTTTAAACAAAAAGTAAATTTTTCTAATGTCTACAAATGGTAGATTGTGAATTGTCTCTCTGTGTGTGAAATGAAACTTATGAAAAAACAAGAGGTAAACTTTTGTGTACATTATCATCTTGATGGTGATATAGGAGCCCCTAGGTCAAATGCATTTAGTTTAATACATTTTAAGTATGTTCAAAAAGTTAATTTTATTTCAGTAATTCAAATAGCGAAACTCATATTTTATATAGATGCATTTTCCCCTTTTTTTTTTTTTTTTTTTTTTTTTTTTTTTCATTTTGATTATGGCTTACAGCTAGTGAGAACCCAAAATTCAGTATCTCAAAATTAGAATATTACATAAGACCAATAAAGGATTTTTAATACAGAAATGTTGGCTTACTGAAAAGTATGTACAGTATAGCATGCGCTATACCAATACTCGGTCGGGGCTCCTTTTGCAAGAGTTACTGCATCAATGCGGTATGGCATAGAGGCGATCAGCCTGTGGCACTGCTGAGATATATTATGGAAGCCCAGGTTTCTTTGAAAGTGGCCTTCAGCTCGTCTGCTTTGTTGGGTGTCTCATCTTCCTCTTGACAATACCCCACAGATTCTCTATGGGGTTGACAAGTTTGTTGGCCAATCGAGCACAGTTGTACCATGATCATTAAACCAGGTATTGGTACTTTTGGCAGTGTGGGCAGGTGCAGATGACATGGCTCCCCAAATGATCACTTGACTTTGGAAACTTCACACTGGACCTCATGCAACTTGAATTGTGTGCCTTTCTAATCCTCCTCCAGACTCTGGGACCTTAATTACCAAATGAAATGCAAACTTTTCCACAGTCCGTGATGATTTGGGGAGCCATTTGGATTTTTTTTTTTTTTTGTTCTGTTTCTCACTGTTAAAATAAACCTACCGTTAAAATTGGACTGATCATTTCTTTGTCAGTGGGCAAATGTACAAAATCGGCAAGGGATCAAATACTTTTTTCCCCTCACTGTATTTTTATTTTGTACAAAAACTGAATTTTCAAAGTTGCCCAAAGACCGTAAGAGATAGATACATAGATAATTTTATTATAAAAAAGTTTTTTCTTTCCCCCTCTGCAGAATACATGTCTTCTCCCAAGAGTGGAGAATTTATGCAATACAATCTTTCTTTTAAAACCTGGATTGTTATTCATAACACAGCTAAATGATAGGTTTATGTGGGTTTTTTATGTTCAGCTTTGGTTGAAAAGTGTTCAGCTGAGCTTGATCTTTTGTCTTGATGTCACTTTTGTGTATGTTTCTAGGTTGCAACGTTTATGGATTACCAACCATGTCTGTACACGCCTTGACTTTGTCAGACTACAAAACAAAGAGAGTTCAGACTTGTACAAGTGTGGCACAGGTGAGTCCTTGCACTTTGCAAGATATTTATTTACTTTCTATTTTAAATGCCTAGACTTTTCTGTGGATATATAGTAAAGACCTAAAACCTACTGAAAACATTTCTAGGTAGAACGTGTCTGATAATGAGAGCAATCGTTTTCACTGTTGTATTTCTCAAAGATTAAGGTCTGCTTACTATTAATATGGTTCTATATGGGCATCCTTAGATTTGCAATGTGACTGATTTTTGGGCATCCTTTGCAACAACCTAGTCATATAAAAGTTGGGAAAAATCACACATTTTGAAAATCCCTTTTGCGAAAGATGAAAAAGCTGGAAATCAATCAGTCTACAGTTTCTCAAACAGCCTTTTTTGGGCCACCTTTTACATGTGTCCTAGCTTAAGGCGTTCGTAAACCGCCATGTTTATTCTTAACCTGCAAGGCAATGTGCTGGTGTGCATCACATACTAGCACATTATGTGAAATTTGCCTTGGAACAAAGCCTTCCAGCAGCGTGCCGTCACCGCTGAAGGCGTTTCCGTCTCCACCTGGTCTTCCTTCCAGGTTCACGGACCCCGGCTGTGTGAGTGGCCGAAACCGTGATGATGCCACTCCTGCGCATCTGTGCGGGAGCCGCCGTTTATGGCACTGACTCTGAATGAACAGCATGGGTATGCTGTTCTTTAGAATGCATGCGCCGCTGACTTCACCAGCTGCATGCACAGTAAATATCTCCTAAACGGTGCATGTTTTAGGAGATATTTACATTACCTATATGTAAGATTCATGCATGGGAGTTTACCACTTTAAAATGTGCTGTAACGTTTCCAGGTGCTCTCTTCCCTAATTCTTCCTCTGTTGTATGCACTCTTAGCTGTGTTTAGGCAGTTTACCAATAGACCTATTTAGGGAAAATCACCTCTCTGACAAACCTGGTGATTAGTTTGCCCCTTAAGTGCATATCACATGACTGGGGTTGTAGAGGTCAGCCTAATTTAGAACTGTGGATGATGTGCTAAGATTCGCACGAGTGCTTTTCAAACCACAACCACTTTGGTGTGTGTAGGGTACGTTTTTGGTTTTATATTTTATATTTTTTGTTTTCACTTCTCTTTTTAGGCAAATGGTGATGTCAGTCTTTACACTGGCCTGAAAACAAAGGATGTTACAGATCCTCCTCTGACAAAGATGCCCAGGATTCCCACCATTCGATTTCCTACAGGTATTAGAAATTTGCTGCATAAACCGAATACATCAGAAGTAATATTGTATTTAGAAACCTTTAGATACATTCTTAGAGATTGTAATGACTGAATCTCTTCCTATTCTGCCACCCTGATCTTTACAAGGTGGTTTCCTAGAGATATGTCTTAAATTTTCCATTTGCTTCAGGTTTTGGAGAATACAGCAGTAATGAGTCTCTCCTGTAGACGCAAACTAAACCTCCAAGATGTAGAGGGTAAGGTTTGGCATTAGTTGGGGCAAACATTTTGCCTGTTCGGCCGTTCGCCAAACACCCAAATTTGCAGGGTGTTCGCCCCGACGAACACCCTACAGTGCACTGAGCGCTGCACAGTGCATTCTGTGCCCAATCGGGGTGCAGTGTAGTTGGTTGTTAAGGAGCGGGACCGGGAAGCCGGCCTCTGCGTCCTTAACCGATGAATCATCAGCTGTCAATTGGTTTCCCCATTGACACCTTAATTTTTTTTTTTTTAAAAAGGAAGAAATGGTGTGTGGGGAGGGGGACCCCCAGTCCCCCCTCCCAAGTCCATACCATGCCCTTGGGGTCTGGTATCGTTTGGGAGGGGAACACTACGCCAAAATTAAAAAAACAAAACAGCGCCCCAAGTTCATACCAGACCCTTATACAGGCATGCAGCTTGGCAGGTCAGGAAAGTGGGGGAGGGGGGGATCCTGTGATGTCAGAAGAAAGCGGTGCCACCATCGAACGTAACCAGGTGGCTCCACCTCTTGCCTCTTTAAGAAATGTTGAAGCGCAGAGCATGCATACGACAGGAGGCCAGAGCGTTTTTTATTTTTCGGCTCCGGCGGGCGACGTGACAAATGATTTACATTGAGCAACACTATTTAAAAAAAAAAAAAAGATTGGTCATAAACTGTCTCGTGTGGTTATTATAATTTTTTTTTTTTTTTGAATGGGTACCCAATACCCATTCACATAGAGGGGGCAGGATCTGGGGGCCCCCTTGTTAAGTGGGGCTTGCAGATTCCATCAAACCCCCCTGCCCGTAGATCCCAACAAACACAGCCCAGGATCAACATGGTGACAAGGTGCCTTGGAGCGGTGGTTTGGACTGGGGGGGGGGGGGGGGGTGGACACCGACAACATTTTTTTTTTTTTTTTTTTTTTTATCTTAGTAATGTCATTTTTGCTGTAGCATGTTTTTATGCATGCTACAGATGCCCCACTTTGCAGGCATATTAAAGGGACCCTCCCAGGCACTATATTTTAAAAGAATTTTTCATTTTTATTGTTGCACTTTACCCACTTCAGCCCTGGAAGGATTTACCCCCTTCCTGATCAGAGCACTTTTCGTGATACGGCACTGCATTGCTTTAACTGACAATTGCGCGGTCGTGCGACATTGCACCCAAACAAAATTGACGTCCTTTTTTCCCCCACAAATAGAGGTTTCTTTTTTTACGCTATTAAATAAGTCAATTTTGAAGAAAAAGCAATATTTTTTGCTTCAATAAATATCCCCAAAAAGTATCTAAAAAAAAAAAAAAAAAAAAAAAAAAAAAAATTCTAATTTAGGCCGATATGCATTCTACAAATTTTTTGGTTAAAAAAAAAAAAAAAAAAAATCACAATAAGCGTATATTGATTGGTTTGCGCAAAATTTATAGTGCCCCCCCCCCCCCCCCCTCGTAACTGCGACATTTATGGTGGACACATCGGCCACTTTTGACACCATTTTGGGACCATTGACCTTTTATACAGCGATCAGTGCTATAAAAATGCACTGATTACTGTGTAAATGACACTGGCAGGGAAGGGGGTTAAACACTAGGGGGAGATCAAGGGGTTAAGTGTCCTAGGGAGTGATTCTTACTGTAGGGGATATTGTTTCACTAGAACATGACAGAGATCACTGCTCCCGATGACAGGGAGCAGTAGATCTGTCATGTTGCTGGGCAGAACAGGGAAATGCCTTGTTTACATAGGCATCTCCCCATTCTGCTGCTCTGACACAATCGCGGACATCTGACATCGTCGCTCATGGAGCATGCAGCGGGCGTGCGCCCACTATGCCTCAAATTAAAGGGGATGTACCTATACGCCAATTTGTCCAGCCGTGCCATTGTGCCGATGTAGATCGTCATGTGCTGGTCGGCATGTGGTTAAGCATCATTAAAATCGCTGCTCCTGAAAAAAAGATAGTTTAAAAAAAATAAATGTTTTCATTGATACATGTCCCCCAGGGCAATGCCCAGACCACCATATCCCTTTTATGGCAAATTATCTGTATATAAGCCTTCTAAATGGGCACATTTCCCCTGTTCATGAGTATTGCTGCAAACTGAACAGGGGGGTGTTTGGCCCATCCCTAGTGGAGAATAATGCTGGAACCTTGGGTTTAGGTCTCATTGTTGAAATCCATTAGAGATTGTCTGTCATTCAACCATGTAGACTCCATAAATTGCCATAACAATGTTTCAGGTGGACCTCCCATCAGTTCACCCATATTCAGTTAAATGTTGATTTTTGCAAAGTCCTACCTGTTCATGAATGTACAACTGTACCTACATGCCTAGTAGAAAAGGGACAATTGACCGTTAAGCCTCCTGTCCTCTTTTTCTTAATGAGTTTAATTAGTTTGATCTCTATTGCATTTTTTTTTCTTTTCGTTTAGATGAATTACCTCGGCCAGCTGTCATTGGACTAGGAGGGAGCAATGGATCATATGTAGACAGTGCTACGGCTATAAAGGAAATTCTAGCTTCTGTTTTAAAACTTCCAAGCACTGCAAAATCCACATTAACTGTGAATACGGATATTCAGGACAGTGATACAGAGAACTGGGGGGAAAACGACAATGATGATTCAGACAGTGATTCCGAATGTGCCCCATTAAGTTCCTCTTCACAACATGACATTCGATTAACTAGACACAAAGCATCATGGGATAACTCTAAGTCAGACTCTCCTGTAACTTTTGCAGTGGAGTCAACCACTTCCTCACATAATGATCCCATTACGAGCTCAAAGACTAGTGATACTAAAATGGAACTTTTACCTTTCCTGAAATGTGACCAATCTTCAGAAGTACTTTTAACTGTATCCAACGCCTCACAACCGAATTTCACTTTGAACTCCCAAAAAGACAGACGCTTCTCTTCACCTAATCTTTCCAGTTTGAATTTTAACTTAAATTTGAATCACAATTCACATGATCCCCCATCAGAAAAAGACCTTATACCATTACTTGCAGCCACAGTGGACTCTGACACCTGTACTGTAGAAGACAGTAAGACTTTCCACCGTAGGTCAAAGTCCTATTCCAGCATTCCTAAAGGTAACTTGTGCTTTTGGCACACAATCTTGGTGTTTTTCATTTGGTTATAGAATTTCTGTGTTGCATAAAGTGTAGTGAAAACTTGATGGCATTAATTCCACTTGCTTTTTGTAATGCGTTCCTGTGGTGGTTTTTTTTTTTTTTTTTTTTTTGTGTATGTGTGTTTTTTCATTTGAAGAATATTTTTAAATTTAATATGCTAGTGTTTTCTTTTAAAGGTCACTTTCTGTTTCTTCCCCTGGCTTAGTAACAGCGATTCCTGGTGCTGGCCTCTACAGTTTACACATGTTCTGCTGTGAAAAAAAATGATGCATGCTACTGTGGGGATAAAATCCTGTCAGTTGCCCCCAAGCTGCAAGTTTTTTTTGCCTTCATGCATAGTAAAAAGCCTTCTGTGTGCAGCTCCCCCCAGCACCCTTAATTACCTGAGCTCCCTCTTGATCCAGCAATGTGCACGAGAGCCTTGGCTCTCCGAGGACTCTCACTCCACTCCTCATTGGCTGAGGTGGCAGCAGGAGCCATTGGCGCAGCCAATGAGGAGAGAGGTGGGCAGAGCATCTGCTTGGGAGTGAGCCTGTTTGGGTACCCCCACAGCAAGCTGGCTGCTGTGTGCAAAACCATTGCACAGAGCCGGTAAGTATGACTTGGTATGTTATTTAAAAAAAAAAATCACATTAAATGCTTAAGTCTAGGGCAGATGAAAAGACTTAATCGCCTACCTTGCCCCTGCTCTGGGGCATTGTCTTCCTCTCCCTGTGGCACTCTGGATGCTCCCTCAGCATCCTTGCTTAGAATGGAGGGCTAAGGGCCATTTAACCCTGCATTGTGCATGGAGGAGGGAGTTGTATGACTGCTGCTGGAAACACATCAGAGAGGAGACTGTTTGCAATGCTGGGGGTGACTCTGCTGGAATGAGGACAGGATAAGTATTACACTATTACACTACTCTTGGGCAAAAACAAGCATATAACCTTTGCATTGTGGGGGTCCTGCTGCAAGGGGTAGTGTGTGTGTGTGTGTGTGTGTGTTCCTTTTTTTTTTTTTCTTTTTTTTTCGTACCCAGAGTCGGACTTTACAACTTCTGTCAACGTTATTGCTGCTTGGGAGATTTCTCTTTACTTTCTGTTCATGTCCTTGGAACAGGGATTAAGAGGACTCTCCTCTACTGCAGATAAGGAATTGTCCCTGAACAAACTGGGAAAATTTCAGGTTTGATCGTTTCCTACTGGGGGATTTCCCTCCCCATTCATTCCATTGACAAAAAAATTGAAACACAAATCACTATCTAGGGCACTCCTTACATCTGCAAAGAAAACTTCAACAAAAATAGGTGGGGTGACATAGTACTGTCGGAGCACGCCAGAGTGCAGGATTTCCCCAGCAGAGCAGCTTTTAGCAAACACAGGGCATGTTCCTGTATAAAAATAGCAAACTATAATCAAATGATAACAGTAGGTAATAACCTAGTTAGACTCTTCCCCCCTCTGCTGTTGGGCCCTTTTACCCTTTTTTTGCATTGCGCGCACATGCACATTACCGCAGCATTCAGCGCCACATGTTACTTGTGATGGTGGTACCAGCTTTGAGACTTAAAATGAGTTTCAAAATTGCAAGACCTGCAGTGAGGTGCTAATAAGCAATGTTTTAGAGGGGCAAATTTATAATAACTGGAGGATTGCAGATAAAAGAAACATCACTATTCAAATCAGCCACTTGCCAAGCTGGGATGATCTTTGTACGAAAGCTGTTCTACAAGTTTCTTACATTCCAGAAGAACCAGTAGGACCGCATTAGTTTTAAGACTATTGACAGCTTGCTTTTGTAAAGTGGATGCTATTTGGTGATGTCATGGTGTAAGGTTTTTAGAATAACGATAAACAGAGGAACAACTCCCTTGATTCATGTTTCATAATTTGATCTAGTGTATGACTCCTGAAATGAGAAATTCCCCCTTGATGTTTGAAAGAATCGGTGTACGTAAAAGAATACCTGTTACATAGCTGGGCAATTTAATCACTGACAAATACTCCACTGACATAAATACTGCACTGTAAATTGACCAGCCAAGCAGGAAGCAAGATCTTAAAGTGGTTGTAAACCCCTAAAATGAACAAAACATATCCTTCTGTGGTGTATACGTGCTTAAATTCAAACCAATGAGTGGTTTTGTCTGCTTTGTCTTCCCTCTATCTAAATAAATCCCTTCTAACCGGTTATGTCAATACCACATAATCCTGGGTTAATGCCCCCCCAAGCACACAGAAGGTGATTGGCAGCCACAGCTATGCATATTTGCCTATGAGACTGTGTGTTATGCTGTGCAGTGTGTGACATCAGATCTCTGCCCCCCTGCCTTCTGGATCTGAGAAAATGGCTTTTAATCTGTTTTTATTTAGGATTGCAGATAAACAGGTACTGCTTATGAAGGTAGATTTGTTTTATCTCTGTATCACCTCTGTATCAGAACTCCTTCCTGAGTGTAAGGTGTGATTAATTAATGCCGGAAACAGCATATTCATATAAAATCAATTGTCTTACTGTGGAAGTGCAGCTGCTGCTGTAAATCTGGCTCTAATATTTTCTTTTGATATCTTGTTATAAAGCAAAGTGTATGTGACAGATTTGTGTCCAGAGGAAATGACACTTAATGATATGGATAAAGAAGGATGGCATCTTCATCCTTGTATACATAGGTTCATGAACCTGCACTGCATGTAGATCAGCAAAAAAAAAATAAAAACATGTATGTGTATATATGTTGGTCAGAAATATAGCAACGTAGGAATTGCACCAAGGACTGATTGGCTCGTTCTGCGGCCCCATTAGACTGCGGGGGATACGTAGAAGAGAAAGCAAGCTGAATTTGCCAGAATCCGGAGACAAACTGACTACCCCTGTCCGAGACGATCACCTTGGGTAGCCCACGTAAGCAAAAGATCTCCCGAGCAAAAATGGAAGCCAGTTCCTTAGAAGTGGGTAACTTCTTAAGTGGAATACAATGACACATCTTTTGAGAACCGGTCAACCACCCTAAGGATAACAGTGTTGCCTTGGGAGTTGGGTAACTCCACAATGAAATCTATAGACAGGTGGGTCCAGGGCCTCTCTCCATTGGGTATGGGTTGTAGGAGGCCCACTGGAAGGTGTCCTGGAGTCTTACTCTGAGCACACACGGAACAGGCAGCTACAAAGGCAGTTGCATCAGCCCGTAGACTAGGCCACCAGATTTGTTGGGAAATGGCCCAAACGAGTTGATTCTTCCCAGGGAGGACAGCTGCCTTGGGAGAATGGTAAGTCTGGAGCACAGCAGTACGGAGACTCTCTGGGACAAAGCAGCGGTCACAAGGTTTCTCAGGCGGAGCATGGACCTGAGCAGCAAGAATTTTGTCACCCAAAGGAGAAGTAAGACTGGTGCGAACCATAACCAGAATACAATCAGGAGGAATTGCAGGAACCGGAACCGACTCCTACTTGGAAGTGGAGGAAAATTTCTTTCAAGGCTAAAATGATCGCCAACAGCTCTCTGTCACCAATCTTGTAATTGCACTCTGCAGGTGACAATTTCTTGGAAAAGTAGCCACACGGATGCATAGCGCCCTCAGAGTTAGGATGTTGAGACAGAAGGGTGCCAACTCTAGTCTCAGAAGCATCAACTTCTAGGATAAATGGCAACGTAGGATCAGGATGTGCCAACACAGGAGCAGAAACAAAGGCAGCCTTGAGACTCTCAAAGGCCTTAATGGACTCTGGAGACCAACTCTGTGGGTTACCGTCCTTTCTGGTCATATCAGTCAGGGGCTTGGCCAGAGACGAGAAGTTACGAATAAACTTCCGATAATAGTTGGCAAAGCCCAGGAAACGCTGCAGAGGACGTAAACCCACGGTTCGGGGCCACTGTAGGATTGCCGAAAGTTTCTCTGGGTCAATCGAAAAACGAGCAGTGGAAATGACATAGCCCAGGAATTTAACCTGTTCACAATGGAACTCGCACTTCTCCAGTTTACAATAGAGATTTTCTCTAGGTTTCTGAAGCACACGACAGACATCTGTGTGGTGGCTCTCCAGGGACTTGGAAAATATGAGGATATCTGAGATAAACCACCACATATAACTGCAACAAATCTTGGAGGACATTGTTAATAAATTCCTGGAAAACTGCCGGGGCGTTACAAAGGCCAAAAGGCATTACGAGGTACTCATAATGGCTCGTCGCCCTCCCTAATCCGCACGAGATTGTATACCCCTCTCAAATCAAGCTTCATGAAAACCGTTGCTCCCTTGAGGCGGTCAAATAACTCTGTAAGCAACCGAATCGGTAGGCATTCTTAATCGTGAAATGATTGAGACCCCTATAATCAATACAAGGTCTCAGTTCACCGCTCTTCACAAAGAAGAAACCAGCACCAGCAGGAGACAAGGATTTGCGGATGAAACCTCGAAAGTGTGTCTGGAACATACTCCTCCATGGCCTTCAAGACTGACAAAGGGTAAACCCGGCCACGAGGGGGTATGGCACCAGGTTGAAGGTCAATTGCGCAATCAGGCCGGTGTGGAGGCAAACTACCGGCTTGACCTTTGTCAAAGACCTCGCTAAAATCGCGGTACTACTCTGGCAGGGAGGAGAGTGCAGAGGTGCACAGGACCTTGGCTACCTTCTGGAAGCATGTCTCACTGCATTGTGGTGACCAGGAGAGAACCTCAGCACGGAGCAAATCAAAAGAAAGGTTGTGCCTCTGTAACCAAGGATAACTAATAACCAGCGGAAACCTAGGTGAGGAAATAACTTGGAATTGGATTATCTCATGGTGAAGAGCCCCTACGGCCATGGACAACGGAACCGTCTCGTGAGTCACATGGGCAGGCTGTAGAGATTTCCCGTTAACAGCCTCTATGGCAAGTGGAGTGTCACACAGCTGCAGCGGAATCGAGTGCTGTGATAAAGGCAGCATCAATGAACAGGCCTGCAGCCCCAGAGTCGATTAGAGCCTGTATCTCGATGGACGACTCAGCCCAAGAAAGGGTGACTGAAACCAGGGGCTTATCCTTCTGGATAACTGGGGACGAAACGACGTCACCTAAGGTCTGTCACTGACAGGATCTCAAGGTTCGGACGTTCCCTGGACGGGTAGGACAAGACTTCAACAAGTGACCTGCCTGGCCACAAAGGCACAATCTTTCCCTCCTAAAGGCTCTCTCATCCGCAGAGAGACGCGTGAAGCCCAAGTGCATGGGTTCATCTTCACTGACCGACACTGTACCGGGAGGCATGGGTGGACTGCAAAGCTCGGAGGCAAACATACAGAAGGCTTCCGCAAGCGCTCCTTTAAAAGTCTTTCTCTGAGTCTGGAGTCAATGAGGATGGCAAACGTGATCAACCTCTCCAAATCAGTGGGTTTATCTCGGGCCGCTATCTTATCCTTGATGGAATCCGAGAGAAAAAGCAGCCACGAGGGCCTCATTGTTCCAAGCAACCTCTCCTAAACGGAGTACGAAATTCAATGGCGTAGTGGGCAACACTTCTCGTACTGTTTGACAGACATGAGGCACTTGGCGGCAGAAGCGGAGCGTGCAGGAATGTGAAATACTTTTACAGGAGGCCACAAACTCGGTAACTCAAGACAACCGTTTCCCATAGAGGGTTTGCCCAGGCCAAGGCTCTCTCAGAAAGCAAAGAGATCACGAAACCTACTTTGCTTCTGTCTGTGGAAAACGCCTGGGGCAGCATCTTAATGTAAATCTCAACCTGGTTGAGAAACCCTCTGCATTGAACTGGATCGCCCCCAAATCGCCGGGGAAGCGGAGCCAGGCATACCTCCTTATAGAGGTAATACTCGCGGCGGGTGCCTGCAGAGATTGGCACTGCAGCTGGGACGGCCTGCAACTTGGGTTGTACCGGAGCAGCCACAGTGGGAGTTTCCAGGTGAGCCGTGCGACTCAGGAGCGTTTGTAACGCTATGGTAAATTGATCCATGCGGTGATCTTGCTCATCCAATCTCAAAAATATTACCAATAAGTGGATTGACTGTATCTGCTGAATTCGTGGCCTTTGCCTACTATCAGGAACCATGAATCGGACCGAGGAAGAAGTATAGTTAAATCACACTTGTAGAATAATAATAATGTAAACCGAGCAAACGTAGTCAAAACAAGCCAGAGTTCAGGAACCTGGATCGGGTAGTCAGCCAAGCAAATGTTAGAGAGCCAGAGATAAATGTAGTAGTACAGCAAGCATGATCAGGAGCTAGAAGGAACGTCAGCCGAGCAAGTCTTCAACAGGAATGCAAGAGTCTCTGTGATGTTGACAAAGGCGAAGGCAGAGATCAAGTGAGCTGGACAGCTTTAAGTAGGCAGGACTGACTAGCAGAATCAACAGCTGGGTAACTGGAGAGAGATGGGAGTGGGCAATTAGCCGACAGCTGAGCGGCCAGCTCAGAAGGAAGAGCTGAGCCCAGCCCTGATAGGGGCCTTAACATTGCTGTCTTTGTGTAACACTGGGAGCTTGCTGACCATTGCAAGGACAACTGTGTATGTGTGTGTATCTCTATATCTCTATATATCTATATATCTATATCCAAATGTTCAATGTGAGCTTGTTGTCGGAAATTCCAACCGTGTGTAGGCTCCATTGGACATTTGCTGTCGGAATTTCCGACAAATTTGAGAGCTGGATCTCAAATTTTCGGACAACAAAATCCGTTTTCGGAAAATTCCGATCGTGTACACAATTCTGACGCACAAAATTCCACGCATGCTTGGAATCGAGCTGAAGAGCCGCACTGGCTATTGTTGTTTTTCTCGGCTTGTCTTATGTGTTGTACGTCACCGCGTTCTTGGCAATCAGAACTTCCGACAACATTTGTGTGACCGTGTGTATGAAAGACAAGTTTGAGCCAACATCTATCGAATCCAGGATTTTGTTGTCGGAATGTCCGATCGTCTGTACGCGACATAATTGTGCTGAGTGAGGCCGGCAAGAGAACCATAAGATTTGGTAACGTGACACAATAGGCTAGTTCTTCTTCTTCTTTTTTTATTTATTTTTTTTTTTGTACTCCTTTAACCACCTCAATACAGGGCACTTTCACCCCCTTCCTGCCCAAGCCATTTTTCAGTTTTCAGCGCTGTCGCACTTTGACAATTGCGCGGTCATGTTACACTGCACCCTAATGAAATTTTTATCATTTTTTTCCCCACAAATAGAGCTTTCTTTTGGTGGTATTTGATCACCTCTGCGGTTTTTACTTTTTGCGCTATAAACAAAAGAAGAGGGACAATTTTGAAAAAACACAATATTTTTTACTTTTTGCTATAATAAATATCCAAATTTTTTTTTTTTTAACAAATTTTTTCCTCAGTTTAGGCCATTGTGTAGTCTTCTACATATTTTTGGTAAAAAAAATTGCGATAAGCGTATATTGATTGGTTTGCGCAAAAGTTATAGCGTCTACAAAATAGGGGATAGATTTATAGCATTTTTATTATTTATTTATTTTTTTACTAGTAATGGCGGCAATCTGCGATTTTTTTTTTTTTTTTTTTTTTTTTTTTTTTTTTTTTTTTTTATTGTGACTGCGATATTGCGGCGGACACATCGGACACTTTTGACACATTTTTGGGACCATTCACATTTATACAGCGATCAATGCTATAAAATTGCATTAATTGCTGTGTAAATGTGACTGGCAGGGAAGGGGTTAACACTAGGGGGCGATTGAGGGGTTAATGTATGACCTAAAGGAGGTGATTCTAACTGGGGGGAGGGGACTGACTGGGGGAGGTGACCGATCGGTGTCCCTATGTACAAGGGACACGCCATCGGTCTCCTCTCCTCTCTGACAGGACGTGGATCTGTGTTTTACATGCACAGATCCACGGTCCTGCTCTGTTACCCGGCAATCGCGGGTGGCCGGCGGACATCGCGGTCACTGGGCACGCGCACCGGGTCCCGAGCGACGCAGCGGGCACGCGCCCCCTAGTGGCTCGGGAGGGTGAGGACGTCATATGACGTCCGCCCAGAACAACAGAAGCCTCGTCCCGCCGTCATATGACGGTGGGCGGTGGCTTAGTGGTTAACTTCAGCCCCGGAAGATTTGGCTGCTCAATGACCAGGCCATTTTTTGCGATGCGGCACTGTACTGTGTTTCTTTACCTGCGTCTCTTTAAACCCCCCCCCCCCCCCCCCCCATATAGTTATCTTTTGGTGGTAATTGATCTCGGTGGTTTGTTTTTCTTGGTTTTTTTTTGTTTGTTTTTTTTTTTTGCGCTATAACCAAAAAAGCGACTATTTTGGGGGGGGGGGAAACACTATTTTGCACTTTTTGCTATAAATATTTAAAAAAAAAAACATTTTTTCCTTAGTTTAGGCTGATATGTATTTTTTTCTTCATCCTTTTAAAAAAAATAAATAAATAAATAAAAAATAAAGGATGAAGAAAAAATACATATCAGCCTAAACTAAGGAAAAAATGTTTTTTTTTTTTAAAATCAAAAATAACTTATTGAGCATAAAAGAAAAGATACAAGACACGGATACAGTTAGTGCAACGTGCACTACATTTACGGATTAGTCCAATTGACATATGGTGCGCACTAAGCCTTAGAGTTAACAGAGTACATTTAGTACATATAGAAAGTTGATCGATAGTGTGGGGAGACAGGTTTACACAGTGCAGTACAGCAAGCTATGGAGTGGGAGAAAACCAATAATGGGGAGATCAAGGGATAGGTTGGTGGAGTCAGCCCAACTAGCTTAAGTGTCAGCTCCTTGCATCACTGGTTGAAGTGTCTTCAAGCCATCTGTCCCAAATTTTGTGGAGTTTGTCGGGGCAACCCCTGTGCATGTAGATTATTTTTTTATACGATAGAGTGATGTTGACTGCTCCGATCCACTGTTGTAGGGTGGGAGGAGCCCCCATTAGCCATGTTTTGGCAATCTGTAGCCTGGCAAGGAATAGTGTTTCTTGTAGAAAAATGTTCAAGTATTTTTCACTTTCAGAGAGCGAAAGGAGCCCTAACAAACATTGGCGGGGGCATAGGGATAGTGGGGAGCCCATACGATCATGTAGAAACTTTACCACTTGGGTCCAAAACCCTTGTATGGAGGGGCAAGCCCATATTAGATGAAAAAAGGAGGCTGTGCAGTGACCACAGTTCGGGCAGTTCGGATCGTGTCTGTATTTGGATATACGGCGGGGGGTTAGGTATGATCTGTGAAGCATGTGTAGACGGGAGAGACAATCAGAAAGTTTAGGGGAGACTGTTTTACAATTGGCAAGGGCCTCCTCCCAATCCTCATCCATCAGGCTCGATTCACACCTATGCATGTTGCTTTTGAGCGTTTTTGGAGGTATTTTTTTCATGCTTGCCACGTTTTTGCCGCGATTTGCGTTTTTGCTTTTTTTTTTTTTTTTTTTTTTTTTTTTAAAACAAAAAAAAAATAAAAACAGCAAAAACGCTGCAAAAACGGTGCACTTGCGTTTTTGATGCTTGTCCATTGAATTCTATTACATGCAAAACGCTGCATTTTGAATGAAAAAATGTCCCTGACCCTTTCCAAAAATGCAGAGAAACAAAAAGGCATTGATGTGAACATGTTCCATATAGGAACCCATGTTAAAAAATTCCCGTGCATTTCTGCAAAATGCATCAAAAAACGCGCTAGTGTGAATGGAGCCTTAAGCTGCCCAGGTCAGGCTCCCAGCGCAGCTTTAACTGATGAGCAATGGCGTCAGCTGCAGGTCTCATAAGGTAGGTATAGAATTGGGAAATCCATTTTTTGGAATCTTTCCCCAAGACTATATCTACTGGGAGTGGGATCTCCAGGGCTGGGATAGGGCTGCCAAGCTGCGTGTTGAGTGCGTGTCGAATTTGGAGGTAACGAAAGAGCATGTGGTTTGGTAGGGCAAAGTCATCTTTAAGTGTTTGGAAAAGTTTGACCATCCCATGGGCTACAACTTGTGTTAAATAGATGACGCCCTTGGAGACCCAGAGACTGCGATCGGGAAGAGAGGTAAGTTCAGGGAGGTTGGGGTTATCCCATAAAGGGGTGTGGGAGTGTGGAGAGGGTGCTTGATCAATACGCATAGCAGCACGCCAGATTTTACAATGATGTATTAACATTGGCCCCCCATTACTAGTGTGAGTCGAGTCGCGGGGCTCGCAAAATAGGATCTGAAAAGGGTGCGAGATCGTACCAGAGGACTGTGGGCATACCAATTGAGAGTAGCGGACTTTATCGGAGAGGTTGAAATGGAAGAAGTGGGAGAGTTGAGCCGCTATGTAATAAATATAAAGATCGGGGAGTGCAGTGCCTCCCAAGTCAGTTGGACACTTCAGAACCTTCCACGACAATTTGTGACGGGAGGATCCCCATACGAAAATATTAAGGATAGATTCCATTGCTTTAAATATGCGCAGGGGAAGATGTATTGGGGACAGAATATATACAATAATTTGGGAAGGAGGACCATCTTTACAAGATTAATGCGACCCATGACCCCAAGGGGAAGCCTAGACCACACCTGTGTTTTTAAGTTTTAGAGTGTTGAATATTGGTTCAATATTGAGTGCTATAAAGTCAGGCAGTGAGCGGGAGATATGTATACCTAAAATATTTAATGATGCTTGCTCTGACTAATGGGAGGGTGGCCTGTTCGGATGTAGGGGCCCCAAAGTCTAAGGGGAGGATTTGGGATTTAGCCCAATTTATCTGAAGCCCGGAATACATACCAAATGCTGTGATTACATGCGGAGCTGCCTGAAGTGAGGGGCCTGCGTCGGCTAGGTACAGAAGTTGGTCGTCAGCGTAGAGGCTTATCACCTCAGTTAGACCGCCACTACGAAGACCCTTGATGTCGGGGTGGGACCTAAGTGCTATCGCAAGAGGTTCGACTGCAAGGGCATATAGCATTGGTGAAATGGGACAGCCCTGTCTCGTGCCGCGCGATAATGGAAAGGAGGGGGATATTCTACCATTCACCTGAATACGTGTTGTGGGGGCATAATAAAGTAGCTGAAGCCATTTTATAAACTTCGGGCCAAAACCAAATTTTTTAAGGCATTCCCATAGATAGCTCCACTCCACTGAATCGAACGCTTTAGCAGCATCGAGACTGACCACTACTCTACTGCCAGTGTTTGTGTGCTCGGATTGGAGATTCATATGGAGCCGCCGAAGGTTGAAAACCGTGTTTTTGTCTGGCATAAAGCCTGTCTGATCAGGATGTATTGGGCTGGAAATCACCTTATTGAGATGTAGGGCTAGGATTTTTGCAAGTATTTTGACATCAATTTGGAGGAGGGATATGGGCCTATATGATTCGGGAAGTGAAGGGTCTTTACCTGGTTTATGTATAAGAACAATGAGGGCTTCATTCATGGATTTTGGAAGGGTGTTAGTATCTATGTTTGTATAGTTTACTTAATCTGGGGATTAGGGTGTCGCCGATTTGCTTGTAAAACTCGAGAGGAAGTCCGTCTGAGCCGGGAGCTTTGGATGTCGGGAGTAGGGTCAGAGCCTCTGCAATGCATTCAACGGTTATGGGTGCTTCCAGTTGGGCAATTTGTGGTGGCGAGAGTGTGGGGAATTCTATGGCTTGTAGGAATTCTATACGTTCGGCTTGGGTGCGGTGGGAGGTGGAAGTGTACAGTCTTGAGTAAATGGACCTGAACTCTTCAGCAACCTGATCAGGGTCTGTAATTTTGACCCCGGAGGCCGTCTGAAGGGAGACCACCACCGGGGATTTATGTTCGAGATGAGCCATATAAGTAAGAAGCCTTACCAGCTCTCTCACCGTGTTCATAAACACGTTGCTTACTAAAGAAAATACCCTGTTTGGCCTTTTCAAAGTGTAGTTGGTTTGTGAGTCTGGACTGTTTATGTACCAGAGAGGTGTTTGCAGCCGAGGGGTTGTTCTGGAAAGCCTGCTCCAAAGTATGGAGATGATCCTCCGCCTGGCATATAAGTTGTTTGGATGTGGCCTTATGCCGATTGATTCGCATGGAGAGAACCATGCGAGCGTGCTTTTTTAAAAGCCTCCCATGTGGATCCAGTCAGGGCAGTGCCATCATTCGTGCAAAAATAATGTTCTCACTCACGCTGGAGACCATCCAAATCAGGGAGGATGGTGAGCCAAAACGGATTCAGCCTCCAGACCCGGGTGATAGGAGATGGCATCCGCAACCTGATCCAGTAGGGAGAGTGGTCAGATAGCACCCTGGCATCAAATCCCGCATCAGTCAAATGAAGGAGGAGGGGGGGGGGGAGTTATAAATATATAGTCTATGCGGGACTTTGATGATCTGGAGGAGGTGAAGCATGAGAAACGTTGTGTTGGGTGCAAATGTCTCCAGGTGTCTGTGAGGGCAAATTCTGTGAGAAATTTCCCTCTTCTTATTTTTGGTAATAAAAATGGCAATAAGCGTATATTGATTGGTTTGCGCAAAAGTTATAGCGTCTACAAAATAGTGGAAAGGTTTATGGCACTTTTATTATAATAAAAAAATTATCGGGACTGCGACATTATGACGGACAGATCAGACACATTTTTGGAACCATTGACCATTATACAGCAATCCGTGCTATAAAATGGACTGTTTACTGTGTAAATGTCACTGGCAGGGAAGGGGTTAACGCTAGGGGGTGATCAAGGTGTTAACTGTGTTCCCTAGTGTATGTTCTAAGTGTAGGGGGATGGGAGTGACTGGAGGAAATGACAGATCGTTCCTAGCTAGTAGGAACTCGCGATCTGTCTCTCCTCACAAAACAGGGATTTGTGTGTTTACACGCACACGTCCCTGTTCTGGCTTTCGTGGCCGGCAGTCATCGCAACCGCCAGCCACGTGCAGTGGGCGCCTGCTATCCCGCTTAAAGGGACCGACTTACAGCTACGATGGTTTGCGAGATCGCGCCGACCTGCTGCAGTATGACGGCGGCTGGTCGGCAAGTGGTTAAAGGAGAAATATGGAATGCAAAAATAGTCGGTACATGCTACCCTCATACCTGCATTGCATTTCTGACATTCCTCAGCCCTTTAGTTTTTGCAGAATAGTCTTTTGAAGATTCCAGAATCAGCCTCTAACGGTTCTTTTTCAGTTCAAAAGTTTGCAGGGGGTGCAAACTGCTCCCCAATCCAGCCACTCCTTCACTCCCTCCCTCCTGAAGGACATGTGGGTGTGTTTGAAGAGGTGCACACCCAGGCTGCTATCTAGAATGAGAACGCTCTTCACGTGCCTCTGTTTCCATGGCAGCGTGTCCGCAGCTAAAACCCGGAAGCGGCGTGACAAAAGCAGTGAAGTCCTCACCTTTCTCTGACTGTTATCTGTAAGTTTTCCTCTGCAAGACTCCCAACACCTCTTCCCTGGGCTTTGATGTTCCTGTGTCCTCCGAATTCCTCCCCCTCACCCAGATGCTTTCCAAGTTTGTTGGCTTCTCCTCCAGCTGATGGAGGGGAGCTCATGTCTAACAATGAACACAGATAAGCTCTCTACACAGTCACTGTTATTTCAGAAGAGGAGACATAAGGAGCATAGTAACCTGTTTCCGTGTCTGCTCTCTGAAATGATCACAATGCTATGTGCATAGAGCATACCTGTGTACTGCACATAGCAGGTCTGCAGGGGAGAATGGAAATTGAGAACTCCCTGTTTAGACTCCGGATATGTCCCAAGAGTCTCCTTTATTGTACAGTGGGGATAGGGATGACATCAGTAACAGTGATGGTGAGGATAGGGATAACAGTGGTGGGGATAGTGATGACATCAGTAACGGTGGTGGTGATAGGGATGGCATCAGTGGCAGTGGTGAGGATAAAGATGACATCAGTGGCAGTGGTGGGGATGGGTATGACATCAGTGGCAGTGGACTGATGTCATCCCTATCCTCGCCACTGATATCTCTATGCCCACCACTGCTACTGATGTCATCCCTATCCTCAACATGTAGACAATGCTGACAAAAGCCAGTGCTGGATTTTACTTTAAAAATGTATTGTATTTGTATTATAATTTTACCAGGAGAGTAGAATATAATATACAGAGCACTGCCAGTGTCTTCTACACGCACTGAAGTCTGCTGCTTTCCTGAACGTGTGCTTAGATCATTCTGTCTGCAAAAGGGAGAGGAGGAAGAAGGGAGGGGGAGAGCAGCTCTGTGTGTCTCGGAATGAGCAGAGAGCCGACATCAATAGACCATTGTCGGTATGACGCTGTATGAAAGTCTGTAGATCCTCCCACAGTTAATTAACTCTGAGAAGTGCCCTGGTTTCTGTTAAAACAGAGGAGAGTAAAGATTTGTAGATACTAGCAGCTCACAAGGATTAGGATTAAGCAAAAAAGAAACTCATGGTCAGGGGCGGACTGGCAATTTATGGGGCCCCCAGGCAATAGGAGATTATGGGGGCCCCCCCCCCAGCCAGTGGCGTAGCATGGGTTGTCAGCGCCCGGGGCAAGGCAAGTAATTTGCGCCCCCTAACCTGCGGACTTTTAGTACTCCGAGTCCCTTCCCACAATAGTACTGACCCTTCTATTACACTCCACACTACCACTACCCTCTCCTCAGACCATGTCCACTCCCCCCAGGCCAGCAACGCGACTCACGAGGGAGTCTCTCACTCACCTGCTTTTCTTCCATCTGCTCTGAGGTCTATCACACTGCCAGACTGCCTGCCACAACAGGGAAACTATCTGGGATCCGGTCTGGATTCCGGAGGAGAGGAGGAGGGGGAAAGCAGCGGCTCACAGCTAAGCGGGGGGCCAGCCCTGCTTACCAGTGATCGAGGACAGCCCAGCCCCAACATAGCGGCAAAAGCGCAGAGACATAGGAAATCAAAATCTTTCACAATATAAAAAAAATTGGGCTAACTTTACTGTTTTTTTTTTTTCTTTTTTCATTCAAAAAAGTGTATTTTTTCCAAAAAAAGTGTATTTTTTCCAAAAAAAGTGCGTTTTGTAAGACTGCTGTGCTAATACGGTATGAAAGTATTGCAACGACCACCATTTTATTCTCTAGGGTGTTGTGAACCCCCAAACATTATATTTTTTTCCTAAGTGTAAAAAAAGGCTCAGTCCTTTTAGGCCTCATGTACACTGCTGCTGGTAAACGGATGTTCAGAGGCAGTTGGCTGCTTTTTTTTCAACTGCCCCAGAACTCATCCAATGTTATCTTATCGGTACATGTACACAGTTGTTTTTGCACTTTTTTGCTTTCCAAAAAAGCCTTTAGACGCTGAGTTTAGAGGCATTTCAAGCACTAAACGGTGTAACTCACGTTTAGCCGTGTTTTGTTTACAGGCGTTTTTTCATTTTAGGCTATTTAGGGAAAAATTTTATATATATATATATATATATATATATATATATATATATATATATATATATATATATATATATATATATATATATATATATATATATATATATATATATATATATATATATATATATATATATATATATATATATATAATATTTTCAGGGGAACTGCCCCCCTTTTTGAGGAAAAAAAGCCATGTATGTATATTTTACAAAATTTTTTTTCAAACGTTGCAAAACGGACGTTTTAAAGGTGGGTTATTATCTGTCAAGTTAAATAGTTAAGGAGCAGTTGTAAAAACGTCCCGTGTACATTAAGCCTTAAGTGGTTAAACATGCTTAGGACAAAGCTAGATCTATATTTAGACAAAAGTTAACAAACAAAACCTGTTTTGTAAAAAAGAAAAAAAGTCAGATTTGATGCACTTTTTTTTTTTTATTTTTTTTTTTGGGCTGTCACTTTTCTGTTTCTATGTCCTGGTTCAATGTTTGGGGAATCTTTTGAATAAGGTGTTAGCTTAACCTCCCAACACTTGAAAACTATAAGATCATTCAGTAACTTGTTGCATCTTTTCCTTTTTCCAGCTGCTGAGACTTTGACTTCAAGCTCAGAACTCCATGACACTGCTGAAAATCTCTTTGAACCAGCTGTAAACTTGGAGAAAGTAAGAAACAAATTTTCTTGAATTTGTTGTTTTTTTTTTTTTTCCTGTCCATAGTGTGTGAGCTTAAAAATATTGCATCATAACCAGGTGTGCTTTCACCACTTGTATGTCCTAACCTAAGGATCCCCAAACTACGGCCCTCCAGCTGTTGCAGAACTACACATCCCATGAGGCATTGTAAAACTCTGACATTCATAGACATGGCTAGGGATCATGGGAATTGTAGTTCTTGAACATCTGGAGGGCCATAGTTTGAAGACCCTTGTGTAACCTGACTGACAAGCCTAATGTGTCTGCTGTTAGAAGCTCCCTACAGAACGTCTGCTGCTGCTGTCTGTACTTCCAAATTTTTTTTTTGGGGGGGGGTGCGCCTTAGATCTTTGGCGGTTGCCAATAATGCAGACAGTTTACCTGACTGTGTTTAAAATATCTATCTCCTGGCTGTATGCTGGACTTGGGCTGGCCATACACTGTTCAAATCTCGACCGGTTCAGCAGCAACATTATGTACACTAATAGTGTGGTGGGCTTGTACCAGTGTGGTAAAAAAAAATCGTCGACTTATGCAGAACCTTGACCGCGTCACTTCCGGTGCAGCTACGTCACAACACAGCTGATCGCAGGGCTTCACTGCGGCTATACCGTGCATGCGCAGATGCTCATTTCAGTCAAGGAACATTGACTCGTGCGGGCGGAGTAGGTGCGAGTTGCCTAATTGCATCGGCAGCACCACCTCTAGCCCCGCCCCTAACACGCCCCTAGTCTACTCTGGAGAAGGGGGGCGGACCCCGTGCATAGCAGTCTATATCAACGGGACAAGGTCGACAAATATAGAGCTGCACCGCCTTCAGCCCCGCCCCTAGCCTGCTCTGCTGAAGGGGGGGCGGGCCCCTTGCATAGCACTGTGTATAATAATGGCTTCACTAACACATCCCCCACCCCCCCCCCACCCCATTTCATTTCATTTGCTATGCCGCACAACAGGGTGGGATTGAGACGCAGTGCTCTGCGCCCCGAGCCCACCCTATTTTGAAGCCTATTGGAGCCTCTGGCTCTAATCTCGTGCTTCAAAACCCACCCCCCCTGCGCCTATACCCACCATAGTAATTTGTGTCTGGCGTCCTGAAAGGGGCCGGGCGCATGAATTGGGGGGGGGGGGGGGGCTGTGCCCGTGCGCCCACAATGCATGGGCCGACACTGGTTGATCTGTCAAGTGCTGGGGGCTGGATCGCCTCCACTGCTTTTCCTCCAATCAGGGACCAAAGAAGCTGAGTGTGAGTTTACCTGTAGCCCTCACACTGGAGACTTGTACACCATCATCATGGCGTCCCAGTGGGGGATGGAGAGGGCTCCTGGGTGGACGTGGGGGAAGGAGAGGGCTCCTGGGTGGACGTGGGGGAAGGAGGCCCGGGTGGCCGGGGGAGAAGGAGCAGTCACCTTGGTGTTTGGAGGGGGAGAGGGTGCCACCCTTCACCCCTGAGGACGAGGACACCCTTCTCTCCATGGCAACGGGGACTCCTCTCACCTAGGGACCCCATCTTCCCTGGGGGACCAGGACTCCACCTCCCCTAAGAACAGGAACCTTACCACTGACGTTGGCTAATATTTACAGTCCAAACGACCATCAGCTCTCTTTCTTTCAAAAAGTATGTAACAAACTAGCAGATTTCCAGAGAGGATTGGTCCTAATGGGGGGGGACTTCAACATACCCTTAAACCCCCTACTAGACTCATCCACGGGATCCTCCAACCTAACATACAAAGCACTAAGACAGATCAAGCTAAACTTACAACACCTGACTCTACATGATACATGGCGAACTATGTCACCTTCGGTTAAAGGACTATACTTTTTACTCGGCCCCACATCAAAAGTACTCGAGAATAGACTATTTCTTCCTCTCCCAGGCAGATCTACCATATCTAAAAGAAGCCACAATGGAACCTATGTTCTTATCAGACCACCACCCGATCACGGTAACTCTCACTTTCCCAGAAGTAGAAACTAAGTCAAAAATATGGCGTCTGAACCCATCCCTACTTAAAGATATCCCTACAATAGAACACATTCACACGCGCATACATCAGTATTTCCAGGAAAACGCAAGTCCAGAAATATCTCCAATCACTTTATGGGAGGCACATAAGTGTGTGATTCGGGGTGAATTTCTGGCCCTAGCTTCAAAATTCAAAAAATTGCAGCAAGAGACCATCAACTCCCTTATCCAATCAATTAAAAATCTGGAAACAACCCACAAACAGACTCAAGCCCAATCTACACTTCAGGACTTACGAGCTCGTCCCCTCCTTTTGGAGGAGCTGGATAAACGTACGAAACGACGTTACATTCTTGGCCAGAGGATCTTTTATAAGCATGGCAACAAGTGCGGCCATCTGCTGGCCCGCTCAGTGCAAGCGTCTAAATCTTCCTCCAAGATTCACTCTTTGCGCAACAGGGGAGATCTCCTGGCCAAGAGTAAAGACATTGCCAAAGATTTTGAGAGGTATTATTCCAAGCTTTATAACTTGCAGACTGACCACATCTCCCAAACTACACCCGAAGTTCGTGCAAATCTAATTAAAGACTTTTCTTTCCTCCTTTAGCCCCTCTCCCATGAAGCCTCAACAAGCTTCAGCCCTAGAAAGTGAAATATCCATCACGGAAATAGAAATGGCTTTTAAACGAAGGCTGGGAAAAGCCCAGGTCCTGATGGCTTTACCCTTCAATATTACAAATCCTTTGCCGACAGTTTATTCCCCAGACTTTTGACGACCCTCAATAGTTTTTCAGACTCGCATTCCCGACCGAATGAGATGCTTAGGGCGCATATCACCGTAATTCCTAAAGAAGACAAAGACCCATCCCTAGTGACAAATTATAGACCAATTTCCCTACTAAATGTAGATATAAAAACTTATGCGAAGGTCCTAGCAAATCGATTGATGCCCCTGATTCCAGAACTCATCTCCACAGACCAGGTGGGCTTTGTTCCTGGACGAGAAGCCAGGGACAACACGATTCGTACCCTTAACCTACACCATTGTCTTACATCTACTAAAACACAAGGTTTCTTTTTATCACTAGATTCCGAGAAGGCGTTCGACAGGGTGGCCTGGGATTATATGCGAGAAACTCTCACAGCCATTGGCCTGGGAAGTCGTATGCTTGCATACATCATGGCCCTATACTCGAATCCCACAGCGGCGGTGAGGACCAACGGCTACCTGTCGAGCGCCTTCTCCATCAATAATGGCACACGTCAGGGGTGTCCGCTTTCCCCCTTAATCTATATACTAACCCTAGAACCTTTTCTTAATAAACTTAGACTAAACCCAGACATTCAGGGAGTTACGGTAAATAAAAGGGAATTTAAAGTAGCAGCGTTTGCCGACGACATTCTACTATCCCTGAGAGCACCTAGAACGTCTCTTCCGAACCTGCTTAAAGATCTATGCGAGTTTGGTAAAATTTCAAACCTTAAAATAAACTACGCAAAATCTCATGCACTTAATGTTACTTTAACAACTCAAGAAGTCGCCCACTGTCGGGACTCATTCCCATTTCACTGGGAGAAGAGGGCAATTACCTACTTGGGAATTAAGATTCCCACAAAAATGTCAGAACTCTATCCTTTGAATCATCACGCGACTCTTCTTAGAGTCCAAAAACTTCTAAAAGGGTGGGCAACTTTAAATGTATCGTGGTTCGGGCGAGCAGCGCTACTTAAAATGATGATTTTGCCCCGATTGCTATACATGATGCAAGCGGTCCGATTCTCCTACCAGCTGGCTTTTTCTCTATCTATAGAAAAGCTTGTTCTGCTTTTCTCTGGAAAGACGCTCCTCCCCGTATCAAATTTACACGTCTAACACTGACCAAGCAGAGAGGAGGTATAGGCCTGCCAGACCTACATAAATATTATATAGCTTGCCACCTTACCAGGGTCGCAGACTGGAATATCCATGCTAGGGAGAAAGCGTGGGTCTTCCTAGAGAAAGCCTTCTCAACCCGACCCTTGCATCTGCTACCCTGGCTGCATCCAAGCAGCTGGCCACAGATCCTATCTACACATCCACTTATCCATCCTTCACTCCTAGCATTTAGGAGGACAGGCCGGAATACGAATCTCACTACTATCCCGGGCCTTCTGACAACGTTAAGAGGGAACCCGGCCTTCCCACCGGGGAGCTCAATTCTTTTCTGCGTAAAGAATGGCCTTTTGAAGAGGTTCTGGCCCAGCAGTTCTATAGTAATAACAAACCCATCACATTAGAGAAACTCAAAACAATATCAGTGTCGTCCACTTTTTCTTTCTGGACTTATAGACAAATTAGGCACTTTTTAGAAACCCAAGCGCACCAGGGGTGCTGGTCGAGACCCCTAACGCTGTTCGAGACCCTTTGCCAACTCAAAACCCATCAACGACACCTGATTTCACTCATCTACTCGTTCCTCTCGGAGGACCCTGATCATTCCCCAGCCCCGTCTCAAACATCTTGGAACAATGAATTACAAGCACACTTGACAAATGAGGACTGGACCACAATCCATGAATACGCTCACAAGAGCTCATTGAATGTGGCCATCCAGGAAAATGGCTACAAGATTGTCACTAGGTGGTATAGGACCCCCTCTCGGCTCCACAAGTTTTCGGCCGACATTCCTGATACCTGTTGGCGTTGTGAACGGGAGGTGGGTACTATGCTCCACGTATGGTGGACATGTGAAAAAATTCAACCCTTCTGGAAACAGGTCCACGACCTCATTTCTCATGTCGCCACATTTTCCCTTGATTATACTCCAGCTCAATTTCTCCTGCACCATACCTCACTCTCCAGGAAAACATATTACAAGTCCCTAGCCATGAATATGGTAAACGCAGCTAGATTATGCATCCCTAAACACTGGCGCTCCATGAGCATACCGACAATCAGAGAATGGTTCTCAAGAATATCCATGATCAGGGATATGGAGGAACTGATCCACATATCTCAAGACAGAATGCACAAATTTTCAATTATATGGGCTTGCTGGTCTCACTTCACTACTACAGACAGGTACCAGCAATACACCCAATAAAAGTATTGGGGGACGAGTGTGCCGAACCTTGGGCGGGTGGGCGAGGAGCGGAGATTTCCTAAGATCTACCCCGTACCTGTCCTTTCCCCCCCACCTCCTTTTTCTTTTAATGCTAATCCTCTGTCTCTTAGTTTATATCTTTTCTCTACCCCCTGATTGCTCTGAAACGTTGGTAAAGCATGGGTTTCCCTTCGGAAACAGATACTTAGTTTAATGAGGGAACACGGTACTACATATACCCTCCATGACCCGAGCAGACTGATTGAATTCCTGCCCGGTAAGCTTGGATTGCAAGCACGGGCTTAATAGTCTATCCTGCCCCCTGTATTGTGCAGGGGGAGGAAGAGGGGGGAGGTGAAAATTGAGAATACGACCCTCTGCCCTCAGATGTTTTTTTTATGCGTTAATAAATGGAAAGAGCGCTCTGACAACCATGGAGGAGGTCTATAAGCAATTTCATTTTTGATTGCCTCATATTTTGAAATGTGTACCCCGATGTTTCCCCCTTTTTTATGTGATGCTTCCTTCTTGTTTGTACTTATTTCTGTTTGTACGAATACTTGTAAACTTAAATGCAATACAGTTGTTTATCTTGCAAATTTTGCATAACATCTTTATGGGAAAAAAAAGTATTCGTGGAAAAAAAAGAACAGGAACCTTATCACCCTGTGTGCCACCCTGCCTGATCACCCTGAGTGTGCCACCCTCACCACCCTGCCTGATCACCCTGTGTGCCACCCTCACCGCACTGCCTGCCATGTGTATTGTGTGAGAGACCTCCTTTGACAACTCTGATCAGAACTGACCCATCTAAGTGCTCCCCTTACACGACTATCAAGGACTGTAATTACAGGCGCCGTTCCTGTAGCCACGCCTCGCTCAGTTGTGTCTCCGTAAGTTGTGAAATTCTCCCCCTCTATACAGATATGAGATCACCAGTATATAGCATGGGGGCAGCCTGAGGTTTACGCCTCTTCATTTAATTTCTTCTCTGACATCGAGTCTCATGTATGTGGAGATATTCCGATGGAAAATAAACACTTATGTTGCTGCTCTCACTTTACACATTATGTAGATTGTTAGACACAAACACCCATGCACAGAAATCATCACCTTTAATTCACATTCTTGTCGTATGATCCTGCCATCGCTTCCTTTCATCCAAGTTGAAGAGCCAAGGCTGATCAGATGTTTACAGACTTGGCCAAAACCATCTTTTCTAGTGATGTGTGATGTCACCCAATCAATGACAGCCCACCCTTATGTCAATACTGCTCATTGCAGACTGTTGTCTTCACATTGCTTGATAAATTCAGCTACCAAGTCCTCCAGGGTTGAGGGGTGTCCTCCTGTCCTCCTGTCGGGGAGAGGGGTGTCCTCCGTCGTGAAGCCCTCTCCTTCTCCCTAAGCCACCAGTGACCCCAAAACAGGGTCACACATGCGCTCTGCCCTCGGGACCCGCTACCCACTGTCCTGGGATGCCATGATGATGGTGTACAAGTTTTCAGTGTGAGGGCTACAGGTAAACTCCTTACTCGGCTTCTTTGGCCCCTGATTGGAGGAAAAGCAGCGGAGGCGATCCAGCACTTGACAGAGATCAAAGAGCAGTGGTGGCCCGTGCATTGTGGGCGCTGCCCCCGGCCCACCCCGACACCTCCGCAGCCCTCCCTATTCATGTGCCCGGCCTCTTTTAGGACGCCGGACACATGAATTACTATGGCGGGATAGGCGGGGGGTTGTATTTTGAAGCACATGATTAGAGCCAGAGGCTTTAATAGTCTTCAAAATAAAGTGGGCTCGAGGCGCAGAGCACTGTGTCCCAATCTCACCCTGTTAGTGTGAAAATAGCGAAAATTCATTTGCTATGCCACACAATGTTCCTCCCTGCCAATCAGCAGGCAGGTCAGTGAGACCTGTCTCCCGATTGGCCAAAGCATTAGGCGATCCTATTGGATGCCTAACGCTTTGGCGGAAGAGGAGACACGGCGGAAGAAGCCTGAGGAGCTGAGCGGACACGAGCCACAGCCGCCGCTGCAGAAGGAGGTGGAAGCCCCCGCCACTCGGTAAGTGCCGCCAGACCGGCTGTGCGCACTCGTGGTTAGTGAACTGACAGCTGAGCCGGGGGACGTGCCTGGCTGCATTTGATAGGCACAAGTGGCTGCATATGAAGGCACAGTGAGGCTACAATTGATTGGGGGGGGGGGGGCTGGTTTCAGTATTTTTCAGTTTGTGTGCACCCCCCCCAAATTTTTGAGCACCAGCCGCCACTGTCCCACTGCTGTATAGTTTTCCTTGACCTCCCGTATATGTATTTTTGCAGGGCTGTGCACAGACAGATTTGTGTAAGCAGAGTCTGCGTGTGTCAGGCTGATTTTTTTCATTCCTGAACAGATTGCACAGCCCTTCACATTATGTACATCATGCAGTGTGGATGATCATATTTGAGTAATGTCTTCTATGCAAAGGCTTGGCCCCTCCCACAGGCACAGCTCTATTTTTTTTTTTTTTCTCGACCTGCCATTGATGTACACACACGGGGCCCGCCCCCCTTCAGCAGAGCGGGCAGGGGCGGGGCTGAAGGTGCTGCAGCTCTATTTTTCCTCAACCTTGTCCCATTGATGGACTGTGCTATGCACGGGGCCCACCCCCTTCTCCAGAGCAGGCTAGGGGCGTATTAGGAGCGGGGCTGGAGGCGGCGCTGATGATAATGTAATTAAGTAACTCACACCGCCCCCGCTCGAGTCTAAAATTTTCCTCGACTGAAAGAGTCTGCAAATGCGCGGTATAGCCGTGGTGAAGCCGCACATACGCAGAGCAGCCCTGCGATCAGCTGTGTTGTGATGTGGTTTAGGTTCTGCATGGGTCGAGGAATTTTTTTTACCACACCGGCTTATCCCAGGTAAACGGTGGCAGTTGGACTCCATTTGACTCCCCCTTCATGAACTACTTACGGACCGTCCGCTGTCGTTTTACGTTGCTACTTTGAAGACTAATATCGTTATGACAGCAGCTAGCTTCCATAGCCCCGGTATCCTCTTCAGCAGGCGGTCGGCTTTCAGATAAAAGTGGTCACTGCGGAGGATTCTCCACAAGATCACTTTTATTGGTGGCGAGAGAGGGCCCCCTCCCGCTGTGCTCCGGTGCCCTCCGCCGCTTACCGGATCCGTCGGTCGCAGCGGAGGTGATCAGATCCTTAGGCATGGAGACGAGTGAGGGGAAGATGACTTCCACCCGTTTCCATACCACTGCAGTGTGGAAGCGACGTCAAAACGTCACTTCTGCCCATAGCTCTAAAGGGACATTTTATTTTTTTTTTTATTGCATTTTAGTGTAAATATAAGATCTGAGGTTTTAATGGAGGGGGGGGGGCTGTACTAATGGAGGAGGGGGGCTGTACTAATGGAGGAGGGGGGGCTGTACTAATGGAGGAGGGGGGGGCTGTACTAATGGAGGAGGGGGGGGCTGTACTAATGGAGGAGGGGGGGGCTGTACTAATGGAGGGAGGGGGGGGCTGTACTAATGGAGGAGGGGGGGGCCTGTACTAATGGAGGAGGGGGGGGCTGTACTAATGGAGGAGGGGGGGCTGTACTAATGGAGGAGGGGGGGGGCTGTACTAATGGAGGAGGGGGGCTGTACTAATGGAGGAGGGGGGGCTGGGTACTAATGGAGGAGGGGGGGGCTGTACTAATGGAGGAGGGGGGGGGCCTGTACTAATGGAGGAGGGGGGGGGGGCTGTACTAATGGAGGAGGGGGGGGGCTGTACTAATGGAGGAGGGGGGGGGGCTGTACTAATGGAGGAGGGGGGGGGGCTGTACTAATGGAGGAGGGGGGGGGCTGTACTAATGGAGGAGGGGGGGGGGCTGTACTAATGGAGGAGGGGGGGGGCTGTACTAATGGAGGAGGGGGGGGGCTGTACTAATGGAGGAGGGGGGGGGCTGTACTAATGGAGGAGGGGGGGGGGCTGTACTAATGGAGGAGGGGGGGGCTGTACTAATGGAGGAGGGGGGGCTGTACTAATGGAGGAGGGGGGGCTGTACTAATGGAGGAGGGGGGGGGGCTGTACTAATGGAGGAGGGGGGGGGGCAGTACTAATGGAGGAGGGGGGGGGGCAGTACTAATGGAGGAGGGGGGGGGGGCTGTACTAATGGAGGAGGGGGGGGGGCTGTACTAATGGAGGAGGGGGGGGGCTGTACTACTAATGGAGGAGGGGGGGTCTGTACTAATGGAGGGGGGGGTCTGTACTAATGGAGGGGGGTCTGTACTAGGGTTATACCGATACTATGCTCTGTCCCCCTCCATTCCGACGTTCCGCTGTCCCCCTCTGTTGTTCTGTCCTCCTCCGCTGTCCTCCTCCTCTGTCCCCCTCTGTTGTTCTGTCCCCCTCCGTTCCGGCGTTCCGCTGTCCCCCTCTCCGCTGTGTGAATGGACAGAGTCAGCCGGGTTCTGCCTCCTCTCCTTTTTCCCCCTCCCTCTCCTTTTTCCCCCTCCCTCTCCTTTTTCCCCCTCCCTCTCCTTTTTCCCCTCCCTCTCCTTTTTTCCCCCTCCCTCTCCTTTTTTCCCCCTCCCCCTCCTTTTTTCCCCCTCCCTCTCCTTTTTTCCCCCTCCCTCTCCTTTTTTCCCCTCCCTCTCTTTTTTTCCCCCTCCCTCTCCCTTTTTTTTCCCCCTCCCTCTCCTTTTTTTTCCCCCTCCCTCTCCTTTTTTTTCCCCCTCCCTCTCCTTTTTTCCCCCTCCCTCTCCTTTTTTTCCCCCTCCCTCTCCCTCTCCTTTTTTCCCCTCCCTCTCCCTCTCCCTTTTTCCCCCTCCCTCTCCCTTCTCCTTTTTTCCCCTCCTCTCCCTCTCCTTTTTCCCCCCATAGCTCTAAAGGGACATTTAATTTTTTTTTTTTTATTGCATTTTAGTGTAAATATAAGATCTGAGGTTTTAATGGAGGAGGGGGGGGGCTGTACTAATGGAGGAGGGGGGGGGGGCTGTACTAATGGAGGAGGGGGGGGGGCTGTACTAATGGAGGAGGGGGGGGGGCTGTACTAATGGAGGGGGGGCTGTACTAGGGTTGTCCCGATACCGATACTATGCTCTGTCCCCCTCCATTCCGACGTTCCGCTGTCCCCTCCATTCCGACGTTCCGCTGTCCCCCCTCCGCTGTCCCCCTCCGTTCCAGCGTTCCGCTGTCCCCCTCTCCGCTGTGTGAATGGACAGAGTCAGCCGGGTTCTGCCTCCCTCTCCTTTTCCCCCCTCCCCCTCCCCTCTCCCTTTTCCCCCCTCCCTCTCCCTTTTCCCCCTCTCCCCCCCTCCCCCTCCCTCTCCCTTTTCCCCCCTCCCCCTCCCTCTCCCTTTTCCCCCCCTCCCCCTCCCTCTCCCTTTCCCCCCTCCCCCTCCCTCTCCGTGAGACTATGCGGGTGCCACCCACCCAGAGAACACGCTAATTATTCACAATTCCCACTAATGGTGAGGTGTGCAGTGTCAATATAAACTCACTGGTCCCTCATACGTATTTTTGACACTGACTACACCAGAATGTATTTTGAACACTAAACTTTCTGAACCCTTGGACCCTGAAGAAGGTATTGGAACACCTGATACCGTAACGCGTCGGGCATTTGGGCATTTGTATTGTATGCGATTTCACATAATACATTGGTTTGTCTTATGCAGCACATGTTGTGCATCCTTTCCTATATGCGATCTTTTGTATTGGTATTTTAATATATTACATTAAAGATTAATTTTTATTTAACCCTGGAGTTGGTGGTCCATTTAAAGTCCCAACTAGGGGGCATCTACTTCTATTTTGTCTTGCCACAAAGAGTTAATCCAGCTCTGAGCAATCCTCTTTTATTGTTCAGTGAGATGAAACTTGACAAACAGGGAAAAACTTTGTCAAATCCTCCCCCTTGCTGTGAGTGACAGGTGATTTACATATCTCGTGCACTAGCCTAAGACGCAGGCATTATTTTTAAATTCCCTCCCCCACTCCTTTCTTCAGCAGCTCTGCAAGGATTGGCTGTTCCACACCTCGCCATGATTTGGCATGCTGAAGTCATGTGGTTACTTTCCTGTCTTTTCACTGGATGTTAGAGATCATAGCAGAAGTTCAGTGTAAGAAATATACAGGAGAAAAAAAATGCATATTGACAAGGGGTGTGTAGAGGTGGGCGGGGAGTCTACTGACATCACGAATCCACCCACCCAGCTCCAGACAACAGACCCACCCACAGAATCTGCAGTTTTTCGGGTCTCATAACAGACAGAGGGGAGACATTTGACAGGTAAAGATACATGCAGGAGGCGTGTATATACGTATAGATAAACCCTATGGCAGTAGTTTAGAAAGGATGACATTGGGTTTACATCCACTTTAACCACATGCCGACCGGGCCATAGCCGAAAGACGGCCACAGCGCGGTCGGCTTATCCTGGGAGGGCGTCCATGGACGTCCTCCCAGAATACTGCTCTCGCGCCCCCTGGGGCGCGCACCCGAGAACTTCCTCTGGACCCGGCGCATTACGGATCATGGCCGCTAATCGCGGCCGTTTACCATGTGATCGCTCCGTCAAATGACGGAGCGATCACATGTAAACAAACCGGCGTCATGTCATGACGCCGGTTCCTCCCTCCCCTCTGTGTACCGATCGGTACAGAGGGGGAGGAGCGATCAGATGGTAGCAGCGTTGTGGGCTGCATCTGTAGTGCCCACAACGCTGCTCTGTGACAAATACGGTCACATCCATCCATCCATCCCTCCATGATCAGCCATCCCTCCATACTAAAATACCCTGCACTACTCTGCAACACCCCGCGATACTCTGCAACACCCCGCGATACTCTGCAACACCCCGCGATACTCTGCAACACCCCGCGATACTCTGCAACACCCCGCGATACTCTGCAACACCCCGCGATACTCTGCAACACCCCGCGATACTCTGCAACACCCCGCGATACTCTGCAACACCCCGCGATACTCTGCAACACCCCGCGATACTCTGCAACACCCCGCCTCTGTATGTGGCCAGGCTGTGGAAGTCTCACACATGGGGTATCGCCGTACTCAGGAGGAGTAGGAGAATCTATTTTGGAGTGTCATTTTTGGTATGTACATGCTTTGTGTTAAAAAAAAAGTGTTTTAACCACTTCCCGCCTGCCGGCCATCATACGGCGTCCTTGACTTTGTGCGGGGATATCTGAATGATGGGTGCAGCTACAGGCATCATTCAGATATCAGCTTTTTCAGCCAGCGATTCCCTACACCATAGGAACGATCATAGCGGCTGTTCCACTGCTTGATCGTTCTTATGGGAGGCGAGAGGGGACTTCCCGCCGCCCTCCGGTGCTTCTACCATCTCACCGCTACGATCGAAGCCAGGATCTTTTTTTTTTATTATTTCAGGCTTCCCAGCCTAGAGGTGAGATGTGGGGTCTTATTGACCCCATATCTCACTGTAAAGAGGACCTGTCATGCCATATTCCTATTACAAGGGATGTTTACATTCCTTGTAATAGGAATAAAAGTGATCAAAAATTTTTTTTTTTGGAAAAAAGTGTCAAACTAAAATAAAGTAAAATGAACAATAAAAAAAAATATTTTTTTTTTTTTTAAAGCGCCCCTGTCCGTGTGCTCGCATGCAGAAGCGAATGCACACGTAAGTCCCGCCCACATATGAAAACGGTGTTCAAACCACACATGTGAGGTATCGCTGCGATCGGTAGAGCGAGAGAAATAATTTTGGCCCTAGACCTCCTCTGTAACTCAAAACATGTAACCAGTAAAAAATAAGCGTCGCCTATGGGGATTTTTAAGTAGCAAAGTTTGGCGCCATTCCACGAGCGTGTGCGATTTTGAAGGGTGACATGTTAGGTATCTATTTACTCGGTGTAACTTCATCTTTCACATTATGCAAAAACTTTGGGCCAACTTTACTGTTTTTCTTTTAAAGCACAAAACTGTTTTTTTTTTCCCCAAAAAAAAGCGTTCAAAAAATTGCTGCGCAAATACCGTGCAAGATAAAAAGTTGCAACAACCGCCATTGTATTCTCTAGGGTCTTTGCTAAAAAAACATATATAATGTTTTGGGGTTCTATGTAATTTTCTAGCAAACAAATGATGATTTTTACATGTAGGAGAGAAATGTCAGAATAGGCCTGGGTGCTCCAGAACGCCTGGAGGTGCTCCGTGCATGTTAGGCCTCTGTATGTGGCCACGCTGTGTAAAAGTCTCACACATGTGGTATCGCCGTACTCGGGAGTAATAGCAGAATGTGTTTTGGGGTGTAATTTGTGGTATGCATATGCGGTGTGTGAGAAATAACCTGCTAATATGACATTTTTGTGGGAAAAAAAAAAAAGAAAAAAAAATCTTGATTTTGCAAAGAATCGTGGGAAAAAATGACAACTTCAAAAAACTCACCATGCCTCTTACTAAATACCTTGGAATGTCTTCTTTCCAAAAAGGGGTCATTTGGGGGGTATTTGTTCTTTTCTGGCATGTTAAGGTCTCAAGAATATAGATAGGCCGTCAGTAATTCAGGTATGATCAATTTTCAGTGATTGGCACCATAGCTTTTGGACTCTATAACTTTCACAAAGACCAAATAATTTACACCGATTTGTACTTATTTTTACCAAAGATATGTAGCAGTATAAATTGTGCCCAAAATTTACAAAGAAAAATTACTAAATTTGATAACAGAAACAAAGAATTTCATTTTTTTACCAAATTTTCAGTCTTTTTTTTTTTTTTTTTCTTTTATAGCGCAAAAAATAAAAAAACCAACGGTGGTTAAATACCACCAAAAGAAAGCTCTATTTGTGTGAAAAAAAGGACAAATTTCATATGGGTACAGTGTTGCATGACTGAGTAATTGTCATTCAAAATGTGAGAGCACCGAAAGCTGAAAATTGGTCTGGTTAGGAAGGGGGTTTAAGTGCCCGGTTGTCAAGTGGTTAAGGGCTCATTCACATCTGTAGCCAGGGGGTGGCAAAAATGGGCAGTTAGGCCAATCATTAGATATGGTGGTCACATTGGTGTGTTTTTCCCTCTGTTTTCCTTTTGATCCTGCCAGTAACACACATACTGTATTAGAGTGCCTCCCACTCTGGATGAAGGAGCACATGGCCATTGGCAGTCTGGGGGGGGGGGGGGGGGAGGAGGAGATCTGCACTAGCAGATTTAAATAATCTAACAAATTGAAGCCAAACGCCATCTAACACTTTCTAAGCAGTTACAGTAACAGTTTTTTGTTTCTTTTTGGGATAAAGATTTTACAAAAAAGCTAAAAGCGATCATAGTAAGCACCTCTGTCAGTGGTAAATGGTTTGTCTGAACCCTCTAATTGCTACAGGACTGTTGAACAGACTTGGTGGCAGCCACCACACCTAAGAGTGTGTGTGTATGCATTTGCTTTTTTTAATACTGCTTAAACCTAGGACTGCATCTGGATGAAGTTGTGCACGTCAAAAATTATACCCAGTGACCTGTTTAGTAGACAGTACCACCACCGAACATACCTTGATACTGGGAAGTTAGGCAAGTGGTTATAGTGTTTTTATGGGTATAAAAATGTTGTGATGGGAAACGCACATTAATTTGAAAATATAAATTCCAATTATCAGCGGTGGTCGAAATTGACACTTTTTTTTTTTTTTTTTTTTTTTTTTCCATAATTTGGCGTAAAGATGTTATGAAATTTTAATAAAAGTAGATTTATACATTGTAGTAACCCTGTTTTGTAGCCTACAATGTTAAGTTGCTTTTTAGTCTTGCAAAGTTTTACAGGTTGCATCCAATTATTTTAGCCCTAATTGTGAAAAAAAAAATAAAAGCCACAAATGGTAATTTTAAAAGGAACCCAGTAACACATCTAGACCTCTGCATAAGAAGTCCCTGATGAAAGCAGCATGAATCTAATTTCGCTGTATAAATTAAATCAAAACATTACATTATTAGGCTCCATGCACACTAGCATTTTGTAAGCTCCTAGAAGCTGCTAATAGCATTTTTTTTTTCTGCTACTAGAAGTTGTTGTTAATAATAATACCGTTTTTTTGTTTTTTTTTTTGTTTTTTTGTGAGCTTCAGTGTCTAGGAGCAGAAAGTTTTTGTCGCGTTTCTTAGTTTTTCTAGCAGAAACTTCCCTAAATGCTACTATTACTACCTTTTTTTTTTTTTTTTTTTTTTTTTTTTCTGCAAAGACACTAATTAAATGCTCCTAAATGCTACTACAAAAAGCTATTACCAGTGTTTTTTCCCAGCGTTTTAAGTTTAAAAAAAAAAAAAAAAAAAAAAAAAAAAAAGCTAGTGTGCATGGAGCCTTAATAGTTATATTTCTTGCACTTATTCATGTTTGCTTGTAACCTGCCTAGACAGGGTGTACTACATGCATATGACGTGCATAATGTCCTTTTTTGGGGAAGGGGGGTGTTTTCTTTCTAATTTTAAATACGGTAATTATTAACAAATGTTTAATATTCAACTATACTTTACTAAAATTCTCTTTAGGATTGGCTGACGCCTTTTGGTCGGACGATTTAACGCCATGTCCCTTTGACAGAAGTCCTATAAATCTCAACTTCTGTAAAGCAGGGGAGCCCACACACTGATGGAAATTTTAGCCGCTCCCTGTTGGACCGGCCAAATTTCAATCCGTGTATGGCCAGCTTAAATATGTGCCTTTTAATCTTCAAGAAGAGCACTTTGATTGCTGCAAACAGTTTTTTTTGGACCCCTCCTTTATGCTGTGTCCATTTGCTTTTGCTAGAACCGGTATTCATAGGTTCTCTCCCCATTACTTAATTGCGAAGAGCCAAATGGATTGATGCTAAGTAATTTCCCTTTGGGATTAATAAAGCATGCTGAATCTGAATTCTGAAGTGCCAACACTGCCTGCTGTTGGTTACTGCATTCTCTCTCCATTTACACGGCCATAAAATTGTTACTGCTGTTATTACACGTGTTTTCTAGGAAGAAAGTTCCTGCATAATCAGTAAAATACTTGCGTATAGATGCGTTTAAATATGTAAAGATGCATATGTGCACATGATGATTTATTTTTCTTTAGACTTCATGTACATCCTTACAAATGCATATACATGTGTTGTAAAATTGGGGGTTCTTTAGCTTAGTGTAGAGCCTACCAGTGAGCAGAGTCCACACCAGATATGCCGTCTAAGGGCTTGTTGGCCCACGTTTATTAAAAGAAAAAGAAAACAAGTCCAATAACAGAGTTGCCCACACAGGGGTTTCAGCTTTCCACAGCAACTTGTAAGTTAAACGGAAAATACCAAGCCACCTGGCTCTTTAGCAGCACTGCTGCTCAGGCTTTGCTTCAGTCCTCTTGGCTCTATAACAGAGTTCCTGTACCTCAGCACTCTTTTCCAGCTTCCTTGCTGTTCCAGCCCACAGGCTTGGTCCCTCTGTCTGCTCTGACAAACCGAACTGTGCAGACATGCACACTTCTTCCTTGCTTGCCTGGACTCCTCGGGAGGGTGGAGCCCAAAACCATGGTCAGGTGTCTACAAATAGCCCAGCACACACCCGACCAGTCAGTATGCTGGTGGATCTCAAAACCCGGACCCAGGATTGGGGATTTCATCCCACCTGGATCGCTACAAAATCTCCAGGCCCCAAAACGTATTTTAGTAAATGAGGAAACTGAAAAGCCAGTTTCCTCCCAAATAAGCAAATAAACTGGAGCCCTTCAACCTGCCTGTTTGAAAATCCTGCGTCCATAGACTGGTAGGGTACCACAGTGTCTATACACATGAATGCAAAAAAGCGCATGTTCCTAGATGCAGATTTTTGGATGCAGTGCATGTTTATGCTCCATTAAAAACAATGCAGCTGTGTTTAGATCCATAAGAAAGAAAAAAGTGTGTGTGGTGTCTGTGTTTTTGTTTATATTTTTTATGACCGTTTTTAAATGAAGCCTAATTGATTAACCATCTTGTACTAAAACGCATCCATCTGTAGTTATGTAATGTACATTTGTTCCTGTTCTACTTGTTTCAATGCCAGCATAACCCAGTCAGTCATGGCTATCTAGGTTAGGTGTCCTTTTATGAAACTGAGATCAGCGGCGATCCCGAGTCTCACCGCTGATCTCAGCTCATTACCAGTTTATGAAACTGAGATAATCAGAGATAATGGTGCAGGAATCGGATCGCATGCGTGTTCACACCCATGCGATCAGATTCCAGTGCGGACCAAATAAAGGGTCCTGTACCATTTTGGTGCAAATGCAATATGGTTTAGGGCCAGTTCCGACTGCTGCAGTGTCCAAGATCGGATGTGATTCGCACCGCACTGCAGTGCAAAATCACATCCGATCTCTGTGCGATGCGATTTCAGCCATACAGATAGTATTGCTAAATTTGCATTGCCCTCGGACCAAACTCTTACAGGACCCTTTTTTTGGTCCACAGCAGAATCGGATCGCATGGGTGTTCACACCCATGCGATTCGATTACTGTCCGAGTTTGCAGATCGCACTGCGATATGCGAACTGATTTGGGGGTGTTAACTTTTAGGCCCAGTTCACACTTGTGCGATGCCGGACATCGCACAGGCATTGCATTTTAATTCGCAGCACACTGCCATTCACATTACATGTGATGTCTGTGCGGTGCGATATCAGCTGTACAGATAGTATGGCTGATATTGCACCGCATTTGGTGCAAACACGCACAGGACCCTTTTTTCTGTTCGGACCAGAATCGGATCGCATGTGTGTTCACACATATGCGATCCGATTCATGTCCGGACTGTCAGTTCGCAGTGCGATATGCAAGCTGAACTGGGGGTGTCGTTAACAATGTATTGACACTCCCCAGCGATTCGCATATGGCAGTGTGAACTGACATGCGAGTCGGTGCGATGCTGTAACCCGCAGTGGATTCGCAGTGTTCTCACATTGCACCAGTTTATCAATTTTTATGTTTATCAATTATGAAATATATTTTATTTTAATTTATTAATAAATATTTATACTTGTATACTTTATTAAAATTATTTTTTTAATGATTATAAATGTATTTTGCATTTATATGAATGGTGTATAGCTGCATTACATATGTGCATTACATTCATTTACTATACACCATTCACATTTAAATAAGGACATGTATGATCTTTAAATATTGATAAAAACAATGTTTTTTTATAATTAGGTTAATGTATATTGTGTAGGGGGAATTTAACGTTGTTATTTTATTAATATGTTGGGGAATGTGTGCTGATTTGTGTTACACTTTGTATTTTATGGTTCCTCATACTGTAATCCCGCTATATCACGCGAGATTATAGTGAGAGGAGCCGTTTCTCAGGAGTTCCTGGCATTTGTAGATCGCTTCTCAACTCAACATGAGAAGCCATCTACACACTTTCATAAATAGGCACTCAGAGGAGAGCGATCTCCCCTGAGAATGCCTGAGATCTGAATCGCGGTATTTTACCTCACTTTCATAAAAGGACACCTTAATGTGATTTTATATTGTAAACATTTATTTATTTTTTAAGGAGAATGAGCACTTCCTGGCAGCAGAACTGTTTTTAGCTGTGGTTGAGAGAATGAAAAGCAATTGGCAGTATGAACAGTGGAAGACAGAGGGAGGCATGTACTGGATAAAGAGAGATCAAGTGGAGCCTTGTTTCCAGAGGAAGAAGGCAAATTCTGAATCTGCTGTTTCTGTTGACAGTGGATATGAGGGTAAATATTGCACGGATATATAGATATAGATAGATTAGATCTAATATATCCTCCCAGTTGTGCATTAAAGTGTTTGTAAAGGTTTGTGTTTGCTAAAAAAATAACACACGTTATACTTGCTCTGTGCAAGGGTTTTGCACAGAGCAGCCCCAATCCTCATCTGGGGTGCCCCACTGTCGCTCCTGGCTCCTCCACTTCATCGGTTGCCCTCACGGATAGCCGCTTTCCATGGGGGCACCCGTGCGGGCTCGCTCATTAGTCTCCCGTGCTAATGGCTTCTGCTGCTATCAATTTGTCCAATGAGGAGAGAGCAGCTTGCGCTGCTGATCTCATACACATCACTGGATTGGATCGGGTTTGGGTAGGAAAAAGGGGGGTATTGGGGGGCAGCTACAGCGCAAAAGTTTCTTCACCTTAATGCATTAACATCTACAGGTTATGGGTGCTGGCCCAAGAGATTGACAGGATATTGAGCATGATGTATCTCCTGAAACGAGGCCTCATGTAAGACACTACTGCCTCTTCCAAACCTGTATACTAGTACACTGGGTTGCAAAAAGAGCAGGCATATAAATTAAATGCCTTACAACAGTGAAGCAGCCCCTTTATCACTATGATCCTGACTTCCCAGTAGAAATACAGCCCCGATTCCAAAAAAGATGGGACGCTGTATACCATCAATAATATAAAAAAAATGCAATGATTTTAAGTAATCATGTTTTCTATTGTAAATAAAATATAATCGGATGTTTAATCTGAATAAATAGACCATTTTAAGAAAAAATACATTTAAATTGATGCCAGCAACATCTCTCAAAAGTTGGGACAGGGCCGTGTTTTCTACGATTTTAGCCTCCCCTCCTATTTTAACACATCTGGGAACTGAGACCAGTTGCTGGAGCTTAATGTTCTCTTCTTGCCTGATATGGCATTCTAACTCTCCTGTCCTGGGCTTTCTTTGCCGTATTTTTTCATTTCAAGATATGCTAAATATTTTTAATTGGTGAAAATTTTTGACCGTAGACATGCCAGTTAAGCACCCAGGATCTTCTACAACAAAGCCATGCTGTTGTCTTCATAGATGCAGTATGTGGTTTAGCATTGCCCTGCTGAAATATGCAAGGCCATTCCTGAAAAAGACAGACATCTTCTGGATGGGAACATATTCTATCTGTCTATATTATGATGGTGCCTTTCCAGGAGTTCAAGCTGCCCGTTCCATAATTCCATACACACTAATCTACCCCATACCATGTGAGACGCAGGCTTTTGAACTGAGTGCTGATAATAAGCAGAAAGGTCCCCCTCTTTAGTGTGGAGGAAGATGTGGCCATGGTTGCCAAAATGTCATATTTTTATTTGTCTGATCGCAGAAATGTTTACCGCTTAGCAACTGACCATTTTAAATGACCTTTGTCCCAGAGAAGATGACAGCGTTTCTGCATCATTCAAATATGGCTTTTTATTCTGATCCTGACCATCACTACTTTTTAGACTCATGATATATCCCAAACATTTACTGACCAGAAACTTCCCAAAGCACCTGAGTTCTTCATACAGCATCATAATCGAATATTGATGGCCGTCTACGAAAAAGAAATCAGTGCTCTGCCACCCAGTGAACATGGCACACTGGCTTTGTGGATATCCCCTTTTCTCACACAGTTAAGCAATGGTTCAGAAGGGTTGAGGATATCAGAGTGATGAAGTCTTACGAGCTCCATAAAAGGTATGCATGTGAGCAGCTGCTTCTTCACAGAGCTCCTGACATTTACCGTGAATTTGATCTGGGTTCCAGCGCTGTGAGACTCTTGGTTTTGGCCCCGGAACACACGCTGCAGCTTCCGATTGGGTTTATAGCTGTGGAAGTATCAGGCTGACCCGTGAAAACAAGGGAGAGGGCTTGCGGCTGGGTTACTAACGTAGGGCCGTGGCGACCCTTTCACAGTGCATGGTGGGGAAAAGTACAAGTGTCAGGGACTTCTTTTTCTGCATGTAAAACGGCCTACACACAGAACACGGGTAGCAGTGATATAAACCTAGCCTCAGATCCTTCACATCAGAACAGTGTTCACAACCCCACCCTACATCACAGTCCCTTCACATTATCCCCTTTACAGCAGTGTCTTCAACCCCCTCACATCACTCCCCCTTAATATCACCTACTCATCACATTCCTGTTCTCTGCCCCCTTTATCAGCCCCCTCCTCCTTCAAATTACTGTCATCAGCCCCCCTCACATCGCTGTCGTCACACCCCCCACTTTGTATCTTCCCCCTTCCCATTCCTGTCCTCACTCCACTTTACATTGCTACCTCATTCCCCTTTATATCACCCCCCTCCCCCTTTACATTCCCGTCCTCATTCCTCCCTCGAGCCCCCTTCACATCAACCCCGGCTTCCCACACCTCCTTCACAGTAGTGACGGCTATCTTTGATGTCCTATCTACACAGGGTGGAAGGTAAGAGGCACATATATATAGCTAACATCCGAGGTAGGACAGCTCCACCTGAATGGCAGGAGGCTGACATTGGCGGCGGGTTAGTTGCGCATGGACCCCGGAGGCAGGAAGGGCACATCAGTGGCAGGACAGCTCTGCATGGACCCCGGGAGGCAGGTGGGGATCATCGGTGGAAGGACAGCTCCGGAAGGAGGGCGGGAGCTGAACAACTTTTCCTGGTAACCAGCTTGTGATTGGTTGCTAGCAACCAATCGCCTGCTAGTTGACTTGCCGGCTACCGACGTCCATCTGGAGCTGTACTGCCTCCAATGTCATTTTCCTGCTGTCCATGTAGAGCTGTTCTGCCACCGATAACCACTCCCATAAGGATGACGGCAGTGAGGGCATCTGATGAGGCTCCTAAATGGCGGGACTGTGGCCGGGCCGGATGGAACAGTGACTGGGGCCGGACCCGGACCGCGGTCCTCCATTTAGTGATGTCTAATATAAAATATGCATATTTAAAATATTTCACCAGTAGTTTAAACTGATTGTCCCTTGCTATTGGTTCTGTAATTCATCACGTGGTATAGACCCATTAGAAATCTTTTGCCTGGAAAATCTTTCTTTAGGTTTGGGATTCATCTTTTTTTTCCAGAAAGCTGAAGCTGTGTATTAGATGGCTTCTATTACCCTACATTCTATTCTTAAGTCTATAAATGTTGATACAAAAATATCTGCGATTCTTACTGTCCTTTTTTAGGGTTGGCTGCATTGCAGAATTCTCCTGTGGAGACTATATTTGAGGATGAAGAATCTCAATACTCCATCAAGACAGTATGTGAAGACTATGAGGATTATGTAGTTATAGGTAAATCCTAGTTATATTTCAGGTGTGCAGAAATCATTAGTAGATTTGATGTGGGATATATGCACTGTGTTCAGATGCCAATACGCTGTCCTCGAATGTGGGTAGGCCTCTTTGTTAGAAATGTGTAGAAATGTGTGTATACAGTATAACCATTGGAGGAAAAAAAATCTGGTCAACTGCTGTTTGTGTCACCTTTTTTATCTTTTTTTTTTTCCCCCTCATGATTTTTAAATTTATCTGCTTACTTTTGCAGAAGTGGAAGCCTGTGAGAAGTTATGCACACCTAAGCAATCCAATGACATGCCTGAAAGGTAAAAAACTTTGCTTTGACATTAAAGATAAAAAAAAAAAAACCATACATTTTTAAAGCTGAGCAGAGAAATATGCTTTTAAAATACATATACTAAAACTGGGTTACCTGCTAAAGGATTTGTAATCCTGTTCATCCAGTTTTTAATTAAGGCAGCTTAAGCTGACAATACATGGTAAAGCCTGGGTATACACTTATCAAAATTTGGCTAGTTCAGCAGGAACCAGCTGAGTTTCGATTTGTGTATAGCCCTGACTGTTCAACATATGTCGATCGTTAGACCGGCTTCTGTCAAACAACCTTGCTGGAAAGTGAGGGGGGGGGGGGGGGGGCTGTTCCCTGATGTCAGAGTAAAATAGTGGGTGAGATTCCTGCATCCGCATTGCTGTATGGATGCGCGAATCCTGCTAGTTGAACAAAAAAAAAACTTGGTGCATACTCCGCTTATGATTTCTCTCATTCAGCCTTGTGGGCTGTACAAGAGCAATAAGGACTCCCCATTAACCCCGCCCCCTCCTACCTCCCAATCTGCATTTCAGGCTATTGTATTCTGACAGCCGGCTATCCTGTTGTGATTTTTCCATCCTGTTCCTTCAACAATGCACTTGGTGAGCTAGGTGGTGCTGACAGGGTGAGCCCCAAAACAAATTTCGGTTGATTGAGCAGGAGTCTGAGTTTTAATCCGCGTATAGCCAGTTTTAGTCAGGTCCCACACCTTCTCTTGCAGTGTGTGCTTTGGGGGAACTAACATGGCATGGACTGTGACAGTGGGATGGATTTGGGGAGTGTGGGGATGGGTACTAAGTGACAGAACGAAGGCTGGAAAAAAAAAAATTAAATGTAAAAAATATTGAATAATGGCTGTGAGCTGTGACACTATAAAAGGCAAGATAGGTGGAAGAGTGGGGCCGCTTGGGATGGGTTTGCAGGAGAACAAAAAAGGTGAGTAGAATATGGAGGAGGGGGGAGATAGGCCATGCACCCTAAGGATGTAATGCTGAAAGTGTGTGAGCCCTCCAGTATATTATACAGGAAAGATGATGCATGAATTTTAATCTCATTATATGCAAATTGTGATGGTACTTGCCCAGCGCTTTCATGAAGCATTGGGTTGAATTTTAGGGTGCATTTATGCCCTTACATTTTAGTGTATTGTAGGTGCAGTGCTTTAAAACAAATACCCTGCTTGCTGCATCTTTGGTGCAGTTTTCATTAAAGCTCCTGTTCAATTGGGGGTAAGCAATAACACATTTAAATTAGTTCAAATAACCATTTCTTATTTCATGCATAGGTATAAATGTATATCTAGTTTTTTTGTCTTTTTTAAAGCAAATAACCACCGTGCAGGAATTAATAGAAACTGACATGTATAAGTGTTCCATTTGTCTACAAGCAAATGAATACTTTTTCAATATGTAAAAAAAAAAAAAAAAGTATCTTGCGCTCTAAAAAAAAAAAGGTTGGATTTGGGGTGTATTTACAGGTGTGAATGCACTCTACCTGCGATTGTGAGAACCCCTCAGTGGGCAGCCCCATTAAAAGCAATGGGAGGCTTCCAGCTTGCACAGCTGATCATGCCCACTCAGCGATCGGCCCTGGATGCATGGAACTCTGCATCCAGGCCCGATCACTCGTATGTGATCACTTTTTTTTTTTTTTTAGTTTCCTTACAGGCCATATAATTTTCATCATTTTTATATTTTAATTCATCAACTTCATTGTATATACAGCCTACTATATAGTAATATTTTTATTCCAGACGGGGCTTAAACTCTGCTGAACAAATTGCCAAGAATTTATACCGAGCTTTCCGACAGCAATGGACACAGGTTGATGGGGAAGCTCAACTACCAACAAGGATCCCAGCTGACGACGTATGTACAGACAAAAAAGTCACCAACATCGGAACATGTGTTTTTGTATGTTTATGACGGACTGTGCCCATTCCCTGCAAGATTATATCCCCTCCTTACCCCCCAGACTGAATTATCTTTTCTGACAATCCCTGTGCTGCTGTATGGAAGTATAGTATGGTTCATTAGTCTGTTAAGATCTGTTGCTTTTTGAGCTGTCCACTCCCATACATGACCTGATTATGAAACCACACGCTTTCCACATGAGCATCCTGTGTGTGGATCCTGTGCACATGTTCCCTTTTTTTTGTTCACTTTTCTGATCTATTGACATTAAACTTTTAAGAAACCTACAATTCCTGTTTTTTCAGTTTAAAAAAAAAAAGCAGAATTTAGCTCCACATGGCTACATTGTATAAAAGAAACAGTTTGAATAAACACCACTTTTGGCAGGAAGGCAGCATAAAGTCACCAATAATTACCAATAACAACCAATCCTGTTTGAAATTGCATTTAATTTAGATTTAATTTTAAGTTGCAACAGAAAAATGTGAATTTCACTTGTTTTGTCGTGGGTTTTTTTTTTTTTTTCTTGCGGAAAACTTTTTTTTGTCTTAAAATCGATATCTGGGTATGATGCAGGGCACAATATATACTTGTATAGTCCTGATATACATATATTCTCTTTTCTTCTAGCTTGCTGATAACAACCAAGCTACAGCAGAAGAATTTGAATCCAGTGTAAGTCTTGTGGATGAGATAAAAAAGTTCAGGATCAGGGACACAGAAGAGTGGTCTCCACGGTTTCAGGTCATAAGCACCGTACATCCATATATCAAGTACGTTTTTTTTGTGCATATTATACTCTTTACATCTTCCACTAAGGGCTCTTTCAGACGTGCGGACCGTTCAAATCTGCTGAAAAAACTGACATGCGGATCTGAACGGTTGCTCCATACGTCTCTATGGAGCGACGGATGTCAGCGGTGACATGTCCACTGACCTCCGATCCGCTCTGCAATATCCAGACGGATGGATGTCCTATTTTTACCCTAATCGTCTTTCAGGGCAGCCACGTGAGAGACCTTGGTTCCTCCCCTCTGTAGGAAACACCGCACCAGCCTCTGTAAATTTTCTCCTCCCCTGCTGGCTCACGAGGCATGTCCTAAAAGAGTAGTAGAGACTCCTAGGACAGACCAGGGAAGATGTTAGTGTGCAGACCCACAGCGGTTTTGACACTAACCTGGTCAGAAACTTTTCTTCATATTACCACCCCGCATCCCTGAGCGCAGGTCGAGGTCAGGGGGGGCGCCTTTTCAACACCGAGCGCGGTGAAACGGAGCACAGCTCCTGCAGTCCCATGCCCCAAGCAGCGTGTGAAACCGCAACCACGCCGGGTACTGGGACTGCGCGGCCTGTGGCGGATGACGTCATATCCGGCCGAAGGGGGCGGTCACTTCCGGGTTCGCGTCATCTGGTTCGGGCCGCGAATATTGAAAAGGAGCCAGGCATGGGCTGGAGAGGAGCCGTTCATGCTGTAGAGACGGCAAAGGCTCCGGAGGTGACACAAGGATGGCGAATGCAGAGAAATCGGACCGCACTGCTCCATCAGAGACCAGCTCCAGCCATGTAAAGGTAAGGGGAACCTAGGGTGGAACTCCCCTTGCCTGAACCACCCCCCCTCTTTAATGTGGGACATATACGGGGGGGGGGGAGTAGGTAAAGGACCCTCCGGTGTCAGAGGGTGGATTCATAGGGCCCCTGGTGAATGAAAATGTTGCACTCCTGCAATTATGCAGGGGAGGGTGCTGTATATTATTCTGGGGGTTTTCTTATGTCTTTTCAGAAAACAGAAAAAAACAGGGCCCCTCATGTTTCAGAAAAGAGGTGCCCTTCCTGTAAAGTTACCCTTAGAGATTCCTGGGAAAAGGCATCATGTAAGGATTGTATCAGTAAACTAGTACAGGAACATTCTGAAGAGCAGGGTGAGCTAGCGGCATCTGTTAAGGAATTGTCCAATACTTTCAAATCCTTTAAAACCTTTTTTGAAGGGTTTCAAATGCCACAGCTTCAGACTGCTCCTCCGACAGACAACATTGCCAAAAATGCAGGCAATACCCTCCACTAGCGCAGGTCCTTCAGTAGCCCCTAGAGGAGGCGGAAGAGAAACCTGACGGTGCAACATCCGGATCCCAAGAATCTGAGGGTGAAGCTCTGGATGGGGATTCCAGAAAGCCATCCCGATATAAACTCTCTCATTAGAAGAGGTAGATCATCTTTTTAGGGGCCATTTATACCACACTAGGTATATCGACAGAAAAGAAACCATTATCCTTGCACGATCAGATGTATGAGGGCTTAGGGGAACAGGAAAAGAGGAATTTTCCTGTTCATGAGGTCCTAATAGAGGCTATTAAGAAAGAGTGGCAGGATTCTGAAAGAAAACCATTTTTTTTTTTTCAAAGCCTTAAGACCGTTCCCGTTCAGAGGATCCAGCATCATTATGGAACAAAACTCCAAAATTAGATGCAGCCTTCTCGCATGTGTCAAGGCACACGGACTTGGCATTTGAGGACATGGGGGTTCTATCCAAGCCAATGGCTAAGAGGATGGACTCGTTAAAAAAAAAAATCATGGGACTCGACAGTGGGTAGCCTGAAGCCAGCTATGGTGGTCACGGTGGTGGCTAGGAATGTAGAATTCTGGTTAAACCAATTACAGGCTCACATTGAAGAAGGAACTGCGAAGGAGCAGCTCCTAGGTTCATTTCCCACACTGCTGCGAGGCATTGCGTATATCGCAGACGCTTCCGCAGAACTGGTTCAGATGGCAGCCAGATCCTCCGCACTAGCCAATTCCACAAGAAGGGCCTTATGGCTAAAGACATAGCAGGGAGACTGCGCGTCCAAAGCCAAAATCTGCGGGATTCCCTTTTTATAGGGGACCTGATGTTCGGACCAGGGTTAGAGAAGGTGCTGGACCGAACCGCAGATAGAAAGAAGGCATTCCCATTAAAGTGTAAAGCAAATTGGAATCAGCCACAACAAAATAAGAGGCAAAGAGGGAATACAAGATCCCGCTTTACAACTCCCAAAATGGAGACCCAGAGGAAACCTTGGGAGAGAGGGAAAGGCAAGGGAGGAGCGATTTTTCGTCGTCCTGAGCAAACCCACAAAAAATAACAAAGTAGTCACAGTGGGAGGAAGACTGGGGGCCTTCCTCCTGCAATGGGAAGAAATATCTTCCAACCGATTTTATTCTGAGAACAATAAAGGATATCATCTAGAGTTCTCAAGATCACCCCCAAACAAGTTATACACCACCAAACTTCCAAAAGACAAGGAGAAGGCCAGAGGGTTAATGAGATCCTTAAAGGAACTCAAAGGGTGATCATCAAGGTACCAAAGGAAGAGAAAGGGCAGGGTTTCTACACCCACATATTCGGAGTCCAGAAACCTTCAGGAAAGGTCAGACCAATCCTCAACCTCAAACCTCTAAATTTGTCTATAACCTACAAGAGATTCAGAATGGATTCCATATATTCAGTAAGGGCGATATTGCCCCCAAACTGTTATATGGTTTCCCTAGACCTAAAGGACGCGTACCTCCACATCCCGATACACCAAGGGTGTCAGAAATTCCGAAGATTAGCAATAGAGACGGAAGAGGGAATCGTGCACCTTCAATTTCAGGCTCTACCCTTCGGCCTCTCCTCTTTGCCCAGAATTTTTACAAAAATTCTGGCCGAAGCTCTGGCACCATTACGGGTCAAAGGCATATCCATCATTGCCTATTTGGACGACCTGCTCCTGTTTGCAGAGTCGCCTGGGAAGTTGCTAGAAAACCTCAAAAATGCGCAGACGTTCTTAGAGTCTAGGTTGGTTAGTAAATTTGGGAAAATCCAATCTACAACCCACTCAGCAAATAATATACCTGGGGAATGTCATACACTCAGCGCAACAGAGTGTTTCTACCCAAAGAGAAAATATAGGAAAAATTCAGAATGAAGTAAGCATACTACAAGCCAACTTACCATGTGCCATAAAGCAGATAATGTCAACGCTGGGACTGTTAACATCTGCAATCCCAGCGGTACAGTGGGCAGGCCTGCATTTATGGCCACTGCAGATGCTCCTGTTAAAGATATGGGATCGCAGGCAGGAATCCTTAGACACCAAGGTTCTATTGCCAGCAAGGGTAAAAAGAACCTTATGGTGGTGGAGGAGAACATGAACAAAGGACGGCTGTGGAGCCTACCCATTTCCCGAATCTTAACCACAGACACGAACGGCGTAGGGTGGGGAGCACATCTAGGCTTTCAGATAACACAAGGGACTTGGGAGGAGAGGATGAGATCATCCAACTGGAAGGAATTGAGCAGTATGGTATGCACTTCAAACCTTCCAGAAAGAGTTGAGAGGTCATCCTTTTGCAGGTCAGGTCCGACAATTCGTCAGTGATCGCCTATATAAACAAACGGGGGAACAAGAAGCGGAACCCCGTGGACCTTAGCAGAGGAAATCTTGAAATGGGGAGAAAAGAACATACTCTCATTGTCAGCAGTCCAATTTGAGGGGGGATTTAAACAAAGTGGCGGATTTCCTCAGCAGGAAAAAAGTGAGAGAAGGCGATTGGGTGCTAAAACAGGAGGTATTCGAGCAGATTGCTCAAAAATGGGGAACACCTCATGTGGACTTGTTTGCCTCAAAGGAAAACGGCAAAGTCAGAGCGTTCTTCTCCCTGAAAAGAGGACGGAGCGCTCGGGGTAGATGCGTTAGCACAGAGGTGGGCATTCAACAAATGCTATGCCTTTCCCCCACCAGTACGAATACCAGCGGTAATAAGGAAATTGCGTACAGAGAATACAACACTAATTCTCATAGCGCCTTACTGGCCCAGGAGACCGTGGTTCTCTATGCTCGTAGAACTCGTGGTATAATCCCCCTGGTTATTACCGATCCAGGAAGATCTACTCTTCCAGGGTCCAGTACACTGCCCCCAAAAGGAAAGATGGAACTTGGCCGCATGGTGTCTGAGAAGCAGTTGCTGGAAGCAAAAGGGTTCTCAGGCCGTTTAATAGACACACTGCTGAAAAGCAGGAAGATGGACACTTAACATCTACCAGAAAGTATGGAGGTGTTTTAACAGATGGTGCACAGACAATAACTTCGATACACAGAGCTCAGTGGCAGTCCTAGAGTTTCTACAGAGCAGGATAGACAAAGGACCAAGTCTTAGCACGCTTAAGAGTCAAGTGTCTGCACTTTCCGTTTACCAGGAAAAGAGATTAGCATCTGATCCGTGGGTTATCAGACTCTTTAGATCGCTGAGCAGACAAAGACCGATACAAAATACAGTCTTTCCAAAGTGGTATCTGTCATTAGTGCTGCAAACTATGACAGCAGACCCCTTTGAACCATTGGCTAGTTGCAGCCTGAAGATGCTAACGCTTAAAGCAGTCTTCCTGGTGGCAATTACTACAGTTAAAAGGGTCTGTGAGATAGAGGCCCTATCAATCAGGCCCCCCTTTCTTCAGATTTTTCCGAATCACATAATCTTTAGGATGGATTCGGGATTTCTGCCTAAGGTGGCCTCGAAATTCCACAGAGGCCAGGAGATTGTGTACCATCATTTTGCCCAAATCCCTCTACGGAACAAGAAGTAAAGTTCCATAGTACAGATGTGAGGAGATGCCTCTTACATTATTTAGAAGCAACAAAACATATTAGGAAGACTGATTCCTTTTTATTTTGATTTCTGGAGCAAGGAAAGGCCATAGGGCCTCAAGACGCACCATAGCCAGATGGCTAAAAGAAGCCATTGAACAAAGCTTATAGGTTAGGAGGCATGCAGGTCGCAGAGGGTATCGGGGCACACTCCACAAGGGCAATGGCAGCGTCACAGGCAGAGAGCTGGAGCAACGCCGGAACAGATTTGTAAAGCGGCAACCTGGTCCAGCTTTGCCACCTTTGTAAGGCACTATAGAGTGGATCTCTGGGCGGCTAAAGATCAGACCTTTTGGACGCAAGGTCTTACAAGCCGTGTTCCCGCCCTAGGTGTAAGTGCTCGTTTATCCTCTCAGGTGGCTGTCCTGAAAGACTATTAGGGGAAAAACGAAGTTACTTGTAACGTTCTTTCCCGGAGTCTTTCAGGACAGCCGGGTACCCACACAATTGTGTATTAAGACAGAGATTACAGGAAATGTGATACAATGAATTATGTGTATCATATGTTCTTGTGTCTCCCCAGTGGACTGGAGGTGCTCTTTAAAGAACTGAGGAGCCAGCAGGGGAGGAGGAAATTTATAGAGGCTGGCATGGTGTTTCCTACAGAGGGGAGGAGCCAAGGTCTCTCAGGTGGCTGTCGTGAAAGACTCCGGGAAAGAACGTTACCGGTAAGTAACTTCGTTTTTTCATCCGTCTGGCAGATCAGATGAAAACTGACAGGTGGTTCGTAATCATCTGATCCCCATAGAGGAGAGCGGTCTCTGACAGGTCCGTCCCTACACAGTGTGCAGAGATGGACTTGTCATCCGCTGAGCAAGCGGCGGAGTAAAAACAGACGGCCCCGTGTGAAAGGGGCCTTAATATCATGGTGTCAAATTAACTTGTAAGTCACCTGTTCTTGGATTAAGCAGTTGGCTTACAAATTGCTTAAACTAGAATAGGGAATGAGACGTGTTATGGGTTATCCAATGTGCTATCTTCAGGTGATTGGACACTGGCATTAACTTTGGAAAAGCTCCCAGTGCACCCTCATAATCCTTCCACTCTGTGGGACTCCTGTTTTTTGCTAGTGTCCTTAGGTAATGGACCTCTTATCCTTTTAACTTCTATCAAAATCCATCTGCTTATTGCCTGAGGGCTCTCTAGTTTCCAGATTGGTTGCACTCAATCTTGGGAACCGTACCTGGACTCCCAACAGCGGGGCCATCCTGTAATGTTTGCTTTAGGCGCTAGATCTTTCATTCGTGTGTTTACCTTGATATGTTGTGCAATGGATGTAGTTAGTTGCAGGGTGCTATACAGGCCCAGGGCAGTGATCCAGACCTTTTGAAGACCTGCTTGGGGCTATGCTTACCATAAAGGGTGAAGTTTGGTCCCCCTCCAAGAACCTACAGTGTGGCTAGGGAAAGACAGGGCTTGCCTGTTTTTGTGACCATGTCCTGTGTGGTTTTTTTTGTTTATTACATGTGGGGCATTATTTCCCATAATGTGTTTATGCTTCTCTGTAAATGCAGTAGATAAATGGCAGTAAAGTTTACTGCCTACTGATGCTTGTGTGCTGACGTAGTTTGGAAATGCCTTCTGGCTGATGCACTTCTACTTTTCACTTCCTCCGGGAACACAAGAAGCATATGTGCTCCTTGACATACCTGCTTCTTAAAAACAGACACAGGACATAAGTTGGCGTCTGGGTGGTAGCTGCTCCCGTACCCATTTCGTGAGTACCCCACAGGGGGATTCCTTCACTTAGCATTCACTGAAATGAGGCTTGGAGGAGCAGAGAAAAAGGGCCCAATAGCATTCTTGCTACAGAAAAATGCTCAGGATGATAACGGTTCCCCTGCACTAGAGCACAATTGACACAGCTCCCTTCCCCTAATTCTAGCTCCCTCTCAGGCATGCAACAAACTGTATCTGAAAGACTTTCACCTCAACTGTCTGATTTCTTTGGGAAACTTTATGTCCATAAGTGCTCTTTTGCCTCCCCACCATCTGACTCTTCTAACCTCTACAAGGAAGATCTTGAGGAAGGTGGGGGTGCACTCAGAGGATCCTGCAGAGGATTTTTTCACCTTTTGCATTTTCAGACGCAAGCTAAAGCTTCACGCCATTTGCTTTCTACTGTGAGCATGTTTTTGTGGTGCATAGTAGCCTAGTAGTGGTCTACTAGCACCGAATCTCCTCAGCCAAAACGGGCTCCTATAGGCACTAAATGGCTGTCCAAATCTAAAGACATTTTTCCTTTTGCAGGCACAATTTACTGTGCTTTGCATGATGGGCCAAATTCTAACAAGGTATTCATGCGGGGAAGGAAATTATGGTCTGTTCCAGTAGTGGATCCTGACATTTCTGGTCTCAACAAGATTCTTAAAGCGGAGCGCCGCCGAAAATTTTTTTTTTAAAAGTCAGCAGCTACAAATACTGCAGCTGCTGACTTTTAAAACATGGACACTTACCTGTCCAGGGCGCCCGCGATGTCGGCACCCGAGGCCGAAGCGTCTCTCGGTCCTCGGGTGCTGCCGCCTCCATCTTCGGTAAGGGAATCAGGAAGTGAAGCCGTGCGGCTTCACTTCCCGGTTCCCTACTGCGCATGCGCGAGTCGCGCAGCGCAATACGAATGGTCCCTGCTGCCTCTGGGACCCGTGTGTTTCCCAGCAGGCAGCGGGGAGGGAGCAGGAAGTGGCGTAAATAACTGCAGATTCTGCGGCTATCTATGCCGGAAGTGGGTACAGATACCTGTAATATACAGGTATCTGTACCCCCCTCCCCCCTGAAAGGTGCCAACTGTGTCACCGGAGGGGGGGAGGAATCTGATGGGTGGAACTCCACTTTAATGTTCCTGTTGAGGATGTTAGCATCTTTAGGGATTCTGATAGATGCTTTGAAACTCTAAAGCCTCGTACACACGATATGATTGTTGGCCAACCGAGCGTCTGATTTTTGTCCTAAGGGCGTTTGCCAGGATCTGCATACTAACGGACACGATTGTCGTGCAACAAACACGAACGTAGTGACGTACTATGAGGAATTTCAGCTCTTGAGCACCACCCTTTGGGCCCCTTCTGCTAATTTCGTGTTTGAGCATTGATTCCGAGCACGCGTGTTTGTACTTTTGACTTTTGTGTGACGGATTTGTGTACTGACCATACGAAAATCTGACGTCAAACGGTTGTCCGCTGAACATTTACTAGCCTGCCATCCAACATTTGTTGGCCAGCAATTATCAAAAGGAGCGTAGGAACAGTAAGATTTTAGGACAACAGTCTGTCAACAGACAATCCCCTGCCAACAATCGCATCATGTGTATGAGGCTTTAGGCTTCCCTTGCTCTCAATGGACCTGCTTTTAAAACCAGCCATTGCTGATAGTACTTCTACCCCACAGAAAAATAACAACCTAAGCGATCTATTGCTACTACCTTCTCACTGAAAGGGGATCCTTTTGCTTCAGAGGAGGCATCCTCTAAGTCAGAGTCTATCCTTTCGTCACAAGCTTTGGACCTACAAACCCTCCTAATGAAAGAACAAGGGTGTACCAACCTTGTGCGTTACCTAAGATACCATTTAAAAAATAGAACAGGGCACATTGTTCCCACAGAAGCCGATACTCCCCATAAATATTTTGAAACCGAGAGCCATAAGATTGACTTCCACATGGTCTTCCAGTAGGGTGCAGTCGTCTTAGACAGTGGCTGTGACCTACATAAAACTATCAAGAGGGAACTAGAAGTCAGGAATTCCTTAAAGTAAGCCTGATTCTTTTCTGGGTGGAGAACCTTGTTCCAACTCCTGGCCATCTACACACCGGGAATGGAAATTGGATTTCCTGAGTTGCCAACATCTGGACTCCATCCACTGCGAGATCTTTCAGATACTCTGTCAGGGGTGGGACACCAGATTTGAACATCATGGGTTAAGCTTCAACAAGAAACTGAACAGGTTTGTGGCCAGACCAAGGGACACCTGGCCTGCATGGTGGGTGCCCGGTGATTCCTTGGTCCCTGATCAACTGGGGTATGCATTACTTTCAATGAAACCTTTCCCTCAGCAAGATAGAGGGGGAATTTATTCCAGAGATCCTTGTTGCCCCAGCCCCGATTGGCCCAGGAGAACTTAGTGTGCAGACATACACGTACTCCTGGTGGAGAAGCCATGGCCTCTTCCAATCAGGTCAGACCTCCTGCCACAAGGCCCTCTATCTGTCTGCTCTACCCTGCTGTTCTCAGTTACTGACTTATAGCTCTTTGAAACCTGGGTTTTAAATGATAGCGGAATCGCTGATTTTGTCATTCCTACTTTGCTCAAAACAAAAATGTAGTTTTTATATGATCTATTTTAAAGCCTTACATGATGCTTGAGAATGCATGGTCCCAGGTCACTGACACTGATGTATGTATGTGTGTGTATATATATATATATATATATATATATATAAATTTTTTTTTGCCTTGATTTTTATTTTTACTGTAAAAAATAGCAGGTATATCTTTTAATGTCTGCCAGAATGTTTTTAAATTGGCAACCTCCATATTTTCCTTTTTTTTTTTTTTTTTTTTTTCCCCTGTTCCAAACCTCAAAGCTTGTCTGAGACCTGAAAGCAGAATTAGATAAAAACTGCCAAAGAATTTCTTGGTGGCAAAAAAAAAACAAAAACCCTGCTGTCACAAAACTTCTGAATCTTTTGCATTCTTGTGTAATCTTCAATTTTCTGTCTGGAGCCCTATTCTTACTGTCTGTCTAACTCTGGACCTGTGTGATTACACAAGATTTTAAACATTTTGTATGTTACAGTTGTAGTAATAAGCATTAGTTCACTGCCCATTTTGAATCTTTTGGCTTTATAAAGAGTTCATAATAAAATGCTGGTGGAATTAATCTTTTACAGCTCTGCTTTCAGCAGAATGTATTTTTAGATCTGCATTTAAGAATTTAGAAACTCTCTATTGAATAAGGCCATTTGACTCCAACATGCATTGGCCATTTCATGGTGAGCCTAAATTGTCGGTAAGCAGCCCCAGTTCTTTTTCTTTTCTTTCTTTTTTTTTGGTTTCCCTTAGCATTTCAGGTTTCTTCCTCCGTGCTAAAGTTTGCCATCATTTAAACTATTTATTGGTATTAGAGGAGGTAAACTTCCCTGGATTGTTTGAACCTATAGGTAAGCCTATAATAAGGCCTACCTATAGGTACTGTATATATCTCCTAAACTTGCACCATGTAGGAGATATTTACTGTATACGCCACCGGCGTATGCGCTCTGAAGGTACGGCCACCCATGCCGTTTCTTCACAGCCCTGTGCCATGACTGGCGGCTCTGGCCAGTCACACAGCCGGAGTCCATGGACCCAGAAAGAAGATGGGCAAAGATGGATTCGGCCTCCAGCGCTGACAACGGGAGCTTTGTTTGCAGGTAAGTTTCACATAATGTGCTAGTATGCGATGCAGGTTAACAAAAAGGGAAAAAAAGGCAGCATTTTACTTCCTCCTTTTTTAAATACCTGGTTTATCCTAATGTTTACTGATACTTCCCTATTGTGAGCGGCAACAGCATAACAGGCAATCCTGTTATCCATATGTGTTGCCACTCTGTGCACATACTTCGAGTCTTCTCTGTTAGATTCGTTTGTTCCTAATTTGGCCTCTGGAAGCCGCCCCATGTGTTTTTTGCTCTTCTTCTTTTTTTTTTTTTTTTTTTTTTTTTTTTGCTTCGGGGGTGGCTCCAGTAGGTACATTGCCATCTCTCCCCTCCTCTCTGCACCATGTGTTTAGTTGTCTACTTACGGGGCAGCTCCAGCAAGGATGATTGAGGGAATTTTGAGGGATTTTCTCCCATGCTAGTTTGCCCCTAAGACATGCTTGGAGGGCAGGCAAGTGTGGACTGTCAGGCAATTGAAATGAAAATGAATCCCTTCATGTTTAAGCCTTTTTCTTACATTTGTTGCTTACAAGTTATTCTGTATTTTTTGCTAGAATATTACTTGGAACCCCCGAAAATAAATAAATAAATAAATAAATATAGATATATAGATATATAGATATATAGATATATAGATATATAGATATATAGATATATAGATATATAGATATATAGATATATAGATATATAGATATATAGATATATAGATATATAGATATATATATATATATATATATCTATATATATATATATCTATATATATATATCTATATCTCAAAAAAAAAGGTGGGTCACTTCCTTCTGCTTCTGAATGGTTAGAGCAACGTCAATGGGGGCTCCCAATGTATCTGCCAACCAAATAAGGGACAATTGCTGCAATCCAGTTACTGAAAATTTTGTTCAGAAAAATACAAACTTGAAATGCCAATATGCTGCTACTGTACAGTTATGAAAATCACTTTTCTTCATCAGGCTAGTCAGGCTGTGTGTAACCTTCTTCTGTTGAATAGCAACCTGCCTTTATCCAAATCGGGGTGTAACCCACAGGTGTCATACCCAATGTACTGATTATAGGTTTCATGTGCATTAACCCCCAATAGGGAAGTAAATCGCATAGCTAGGCAAACGATATGTAACAGTAGTGTACACACAATATAGAAAAACCAGACAATTAGTGAAAAATTAATGGATACAATAAACTCAAACTGCAAAAACAAAATTGCAAAAGAAAACCAAAGAAAAGTGGAAAAAATGTCAATCAAAGAGACACACAATGTATCTATAGTAACCAAATACTTGTGTACCAAATTGCAAATATTGCACTAGTACCATCTGAAAAATCACTAGTATAGATTATATTTTAAACAATTTCCAACTATACTACATAAAAGTCTGTATTCAAAGTTGATCATCTTCAAAATATATTTCCTGTATCCAGTTCCGTATATTCCCATTATGTCTACAAGAAAAAAAATGCATGGAATATTTTCAGCAAGTTTAATGGCTATTTATTTCATAAGAAATAAATACAAGTCATAGTCTCTATTCATTCTATTAGGATATAGAGACTGTAACTTGTTGATCCACTATACCTCCCTTTTCTTTAGCTTAAGTATCCTGTCCCCCCCCCCCCCCCCCCCCCTCTTTTATCCCTGAAGACTTCCTCTAAAACCATAAAATGAAGGTCAGAATCATGGTGTCCCTGTTCCAAAAAGTGTCGAGATACTGGTAAGCCATGTTGTTTGTGTCTGATTGTACTTCTATGTTGGGCTATTCTGTCCTTTTAATTTTTTGGGTTGTTAACCCGAAATAAATCAATTTGCAGGGGCGTATGAGCATGTAAATCACGTATGAAGATTGACATGTATGGTAACCATTTATTACAACCTTTTCCCCACTATGGGGGTGTATAATGATCACCTTTAAAGTAGAGGGCCACCCTAAAATAAAAAATTGCATGAAAAATCGTAAAAGATTTAAAAAAAAAAAAATACATTTGAAGAAATTTTTTTTTAAACTTACCTGAACCCTTGTTGCTAGGCAGTCTACCTAATCTATGTGCATAAAAAACCTATAAACCATGCACTTACTCCAAAAAAGTCATAGATGTAAGCAGCTAACACAACAAATAGAAAATTTGTAATAAAACATATGTAACCAAGTGTAGCGCTAAAAAATGAGAGAATATTGCTATACCACATATAATAGCAAAATGAATTGTGAAAAGATAGTGTTTTGTATACTTTGTGAACATTCATACATATAGAACACTTATGTTATAAAGCCTTAGGGTCACCAAAAGTGATAACAGGATGTAAAAATGGCAATAAAGTCCAAAACTGAATGTGCAGATACGATGAACATAAATTTTGCAATGGTGATAAATTCCAAAACATATACTCGTGAGAGATTTCTGTATATGATCCAACATGTGCTGACAGACACTTGTGCGAAACCGCCACCTAGGATGACTGGAGGCTTAAGAGAAAGTTGGGACCCACCTAGCATACGCTATATGGGTCAAACAGGCTTGGATTGCTCACTGGCAATGAAGGTAGGGAACCAAGGGCTGGTGAATGGTGAAGTTGTCCCCAACAGGGAGGACTCCACTGCCGCCATTTTACTTGCAAGCGCTTTTTATTCTGAAATGTAAGTGTTTTTCCTTTTTAATAAATTTTTTATGGTTTACGGAATTACGCTATGAGCCCCTTCTTCATTACATGTGGGTAATGTCTGTTGGTGTCCGAGCTTCCATATGAAGTAGTCTACCTAATCTGCCTCTTTCTATTCCGCGGCGTGTCCTGCTCCTCGGTGAGCGGCCCCATTGCCTTCTGGGAACTGTGTGTCTTCCCAGAAAACCATGGGCCATTCAGAGCGCCGCGCCGCTCGCGTGTGTGCAGTAGGAAACTAGCAGTAAAGCCGCAAGGCTCCACTGCCTGTTTCCCTTAGGATGGCGGTGCCGGGAGCCGAGGGACGGGTTGGCCTCGGGCGGCTGACATCGTGGGCACCCAGGACAGGTTAGTCTACTTATTCAAAGTCAGCAGCTACAGTGTTTGTAGCTGCTGACTTTAAAAAAAAAAAAATTATCCTGGCCGAAATCCTGCTTTAAGTAATAAATTACACTGAATGCAGTTAAGACAGGGATAAAATCCCTCTTCTTCCCCAAAAATGTCATTTTAGTTTCTTGTGTCCTAGCCTTGTATTCCGATCTAACTAGGGAATCCCTTAGTGTTTTGTTACGCCTATAGGCTTTAATAGGAACCTGTTGAAAAATGGCAATCTGGGGATAAGCAAGTCTCAGGAGTGGCAAATGATTCTAAAAATTCTTTCACTGTGGTTGTTATACTGACAAGAAAAGGGAAATCTTTGTCCTATTTCCTACATGTGGTCTCACCCCCCTCACGTTGCAATTTAATAACCTCCTGTGAGATCATCCTCAATGGATATCTTCGGTCCCTAAATTTCTGGCACATTTCTTCCAGTCTGATTTGTCTGATTTTACATCACTGACTATACGTTTCACCCCTATTAGTTGGCAACTTACAATTGATCGAAGCACGTGTGGTGGATGGTAACTGCCGTACAATAAAAGTTGGTTTCTGTCAGTGGGTTTTATATATAGATCGGAATTAATCTGATTCCGATCTATATAAATCCTTGTGTCCAAAAAGGAACTTTTTTGCCACCAATGTCGATTTTTGAACTGAATCTCGGGACAGAATGTATTCAACATTTCATCAAATGCTTTTGATGACTCGATGTTGCCCCGCCATATCACAAACAGGTCATCTATGTAGCGCAACCAAGTGGCGCAATGCCTCTGAAAAAGTTCATTCAAAAAAATGTGTTTGTGCTCAAAATCATTCATGAATGCACAGGCATATGGCGGGGCAACATTCGAGCCCATCGCAACCCTATTACATTGCACAAAAAATTGATCTTTAAACATAAAGTAGTTGTTAAAAAAAAAAAAACAATCTGAACCTCAGAATATTCATTACTATTCCTGATTAGTCCTATTGCCGCATCAATGGCCCTCTGATGTGGGATCGAGGTATAAAGGCTGGCAACATCCCATGTTACCAGAATCTCATGTCCATGACATTGTGAGTTTACCCGGATTTTGTGTACAAAGTCATTAGTGTCCCTAATGTAGGACCTGGTGTTCTTCACCGAGGGGGACAGAATTTTGTCCAGAAATTGGGCTGTGGGAACAAAGACTCTCTTCTCGAGACTATGGGACATCCTGGTGGAAGTTGACTATCTTTATGTGTTTTGGGCAATGTATACAGAACTGGAATCCGTGTGTGTGATGGCAACAAAAATTCAAAAAGACCGAGAATGAAATCCCCTCTTTTAATGACTATTTCAAAATGTTTCCAATAATTCTTATACCCAAAGTAGGATCACTGGATACTTTTTTGTACACTGCTTGATCATTTAGTTGCTGAAAAATTTCTTCCTCATACATGTCTGGATCCATAATAACCACCTTGTCCCCCTTTTTATCAGCCGGTTTCAGCACGATATCATCCCGTTTGCTGAGACTTCGCAGGCCTGTTCTTTCTTTGATTGATAAATTGTGTATATGATCACGATAATCAACCTGAGAGATTAGTTGTTTAACATCCCATGTGACCTCCTTGACAAACGTTTCAACAGGGGCATATGATGTTGGGTGGTACTAATTTGGATTTGACTTTCAAACCAAATGTTTGCAATCTAGAGTCCCCCAATGATTCCCCATAAACAAACGGCTAGTGCATGAAATGTGCTTTCCGCCTTATGTTCCGAAATAACCTATATAGGTCTTGATCAAGCTGAAAGGGAACTAAATAACTTTTTTGGACAAAAAAAGGGGCCTCGGTTAATAAGTCCTTGCTCTATTTGTATTTGTGATAGGGTACCACTATGTGTCATTGATTTGCCATGTAAAAAAATAGGTCATAAAATAGAATGAATTGCTGTATCCAGACTTGCAAGTCCTGCTAATGTGGCACATTTTTTCCCTCGAGTCACGTGGCCTGTTGACCTAGCAGGTTGTGAAGTCATGTTTTCTAGGAAAAGAGAGTGCTGAATAAGATATTTGTGATGTGTAGATCTTAGAAGAAAATGATCTTTGCACCTGAACAAAACAGTATTTGAATACTAGTCAGGATATCTGGGGTCAAATTTGTAATTCATGTTTTTCTTTTCTCACATGACTGCCATGTAGCAGATACCTTTGCCTCCCATATCATTGTGAACTAAAATACGTTTGGGTGAGCATAGCTGTATACACCAAATCTTTTGGTAAAATTGGAGAAATTACTGTACAAATGGACATGCGCATTACAGAATTGCCCCTTCACCCAGTCAGTTGTATTTCAATAGAACTACAGGCTTTTGTCTGACAGCAGAGGTGGGTAGAAGGTTGATTATGTGCTTGTAGTAATTAAGCTAATTGTTTCTTGCTTTTAAGTTCCTCCTACCTTCCGGAAACTAGACTAACTGGCCTTTTTATGTTCTCCTTTTTCAGAAAACTGGTTGTTTGGCACCATTTATATGTCTGAAACTTAGGCACATTAGTATAACTGCTATTAACTCTTTAAACTACTTTTTGTGTTTCAGGAGAGATGTAATTGTAGCATCACAAAACTATTTATGTGCTGGCTGTGGAACACAAGTAGAGCCAAGTGAGTGTTTGTTTTTTGTGTTCTGTATTTATATAAAATTTGGGGTCCCATTCATTTCAAGGGTTTAACCCTTAAAGAGATATATTCACCTTTTCTATAGTCCTTTTAAAATTCGGTGAAGGAATAGTACTTGTATTTGAAATTAAACCCCATTGGGAAAGAATCACCAGATCTAGTAGTGCAGTCTTAAAGCTGGACTTGAGGAAAACTGCCTGCGAAAAAAAAATGCAGAGGCTGCCATTAAAAATGTATTTTGCCCGGATACCATGCTGTTAAATGGCTCCGGTACTTTCTGAGGCACTGACTGACAGCCAGGTCGCTAGTCGATGGAAGTAAACAATGGCATTGTGACCCACTTTGATCTTCTCTGCAACTTGGTGCACATGTCGGTGTGGCTCATATAAGGTGAAAACTTTATAGTAATTGATGCCCCCTTTTACATAAATTTTTCTACAGGTTAGACATCTCAATGTGATGAGTTCTTCCTACCCTTCATGGTACTTGCCATTATCCAGTATAGGATCATTACACAGCCTGATTGTCAAAAGCAATGTGCCAAATCTGAGTGGTGTTGTAATCGTTGCATCTTGTCTGCAAATATGTAGACAGAACTATGTTAAAGCATGTGATCTTGCCATCACCACTACATAAAATCAGTTTTATTTTTCAACATTCTGAAACAAAAAAACTAACACGTTTTGGCAAACCATATTGGGTACTGTAAGCGATTTCAGTTAAACATAAGATTTGTTGGCATGTAAAGTGCTGTTTCTCACCCAGTGATGAGTACACCAGGGCACAGTTTTGATGGGTTTATGGAAAGTAAATTCTTTATACTTGATCTTTAAAGTTTTAGGAGATGATAAACTATATGAAAAAAAAGTCTGCCCATTGTGTGTATATATGTGTGTGTGTGTGTGTATATATATATATATATATGTATATGTATATGTATATGTATATGTATATGTATATGTATATGTATATATATATATATATACTGGACCTTTGTTTTGTGTTTTAAGCCTGTGACATTTGTGTCGTAACGTTTTGTTTCGTTTCCAGGGTACACTAATAGGTTGCGATATTGTGATTACCTGGGGAAATATTTCTGTGATTGCTGTCACGGTTATACAGAGAGTTTCATTCCAGGTCGCATTCTCTCTAAATGGCATTTCAGTAAATACTACGTCAGCAACTTTGCCAAGAGTGTCATCGACAAAATCTGGGACAGTCACCTGTTCAATGTGCAAAATGAAAACTCGGCACTGTACAAAAAAGTTAAGGATCTAAACAGAGTCCGAGTAAGTAAACTTTGGAATCGGAAGTGTTGTTATTCCAATGCCTGCAATGATTTCTATGGCAATGTTGTCTCTAGAACCCAAACTGCCCCTGCCCCAGTGAACTGTAAAGAAATCCAAATCAAATTTAATATTTAGTGTGACTAACCTTTGTCTTCAAAACAGCATCAATTCTTCTAGGTACACTTGTAAATGTCTTGGAGAACTAATCACAGATCTTCTGTGGATGTGGGATCAATCGTGTCCTTAATGCTGAGAAATACAGGCAGATATTTATCAATCGTGCCATACCATCAGGGAGGTGTAATTGGCCCCAAATTTTTTCTGCAGATGGACAGCATCTCTAAACATACAGCCAATGTCCAAGAACTATCTCTTCACCATTAAGAAGAACAAGGAGTCCTGGAAGTGATGGTTTGTCCCCCACAGAGCCCCGATCTCAACATCAAGTCTGTCGGAGATTACATGGAAACAGAAGGATTTGGGACAGCCTACATCCACAGAAGATCTGTGGTTAGGTGTGTCTGGAACAATTTGGCTACAGAATACCTTCAGAAACTGTGTACTTGTGTACCTAGAAGAAAATATGCTAGTTTGATGCCAAAGGTTAGTCACGCCAAAATTGATTTGGTTTAGACTTCTGTTCACTCACTTTAAATTTTGTAAGTTACTAAAAGTAAGCAAAGTGTGTATATATGTATATATGTATATATGTATATATATATATATATATATATATATATATATATATATATATATATATATATATATATATATATATATATATATATATATATATATATATATATATATATATATATATATATATTTTTAACAAAGCATTCTTTACATCGTTTCTTCGCCTGCCTAAAACTTTTGCACAGTACTGTGTGTGTGTGCATATGCCCGCTGTCCTCTAGGGAGATTACAGCAAACATTGGCATCCAGGAGAGCAGGAAGTGGTTAAATCAGAACTCTGCCAGGACCTTCTCCGCAGGATGTGGAAACCTTGCAAAAAGATCTAAACAAATTAATGTGCTTGCCAACTACATGGCAAATGAGGTTCAATGTAGAAAAAATGTAAAATAATGCATTTGGGTGGCAAAAATATGAATGCAATCTATACGCTGGGGGGGAGAACCTCCTGGGGGAATCTAGGATGGAAAAGGACCTGGGGGTCCTAGTAGATAGGCTCAGCAATGGCATGCAATGCCAAGCTGCTGCTAACAAAGCAAACAGAATATTGGCATGCATGCATTAAAAAGGGGATCAACTCCAGAGATAAAACAATAATTCTCCCACTCTACAAGACTCTGGTCCGGCTGCACCTAGAGTATGCTGTCCAGTTCTGGGCACCAGTCCTCAGGAAGGATGTACTGGAAATGGAGCGAGTACAAAGAAGGGCAACAAAGCTAATAAAGGGTCTGGAGGATCTTGGTTATGAGGAAAGGTTGTGAGCACTGAACTTATTCTCTCTGGAGAAGACGCTTGAGAGGGGATAGGATTTCAATATACAAATACCGTACTGGTGACCCTACATGTAACTATGGGTAACCATTAAATCTCATGAGGTATATACAACCTGCAGGACCACTTCCCTTTCTTACTGATTTACGCTTTCAATCATACTGGGAAGTATAGCTTTTGTTATACTTCCAACTCTTTGGCTGTAACGCCCCTTTCACATTGCAGCATCGTGCTGTTGGTGCTAAAGCTCAGCTCGTTTTTGCTGCGCTTTAGCAGTGTTGTAGTGGCGCTTTTCGGGCACTAGCGGGCCGTTTTTCTTAAGGTCACGTGGCAACGGGACCTTAAAGAAAAATGAACAAAGACCACCATGGGAGTTTTGGGAGCGCTGGTGGTAACTTTTTTTTGGGGGGGGGGGGTGGATGCGGCACTGTCTAAAGCCCCCCTCCCCACAAAAAAAATTGCCACCAACGCTTCCAAAACTCCCTTGCCCATTGAAATGAATGCTGGTCTTTGTTAGTTTTTTTTTTTTTTTTTTTTTTTTTTTTTTAAGGTCCCGTTGTCATGTCGGGTCGCACTTGACTCAACCACAGGCTTCGGCTTCCCCGGCTCTCCTCCGCAGGCAACACAAGCGGGCAACTCCTTCCCCTGCTCGGCGTCTTCTGTCTACTCCCTCCTCAGCAGCCAATCACAACGCTTCTCCTTTCAGTCAATCGGGAAACTTGTATCACACCCGCGCTTCCTGATTGGCGAAGAGGCAATTCAGTGTTAGAATAGTGAATGAATATTCGCTATTCTAACACACCTGGATGGGCTCCGAGCGGAATGCTCTGTATCCGGAGCCCACCATATTTTGAAACCTATTCAAGCCCCTGGCTCTAATCAGATGCTTAAAAAAAAAAAGCCGCAGTAATTCATGCACCTGGTGTCCCTAAAGGGGCTGGACGCATGAATAGGAGGTGGCGGGGGGGATGAAAAGGGGAGGCAGCGCCTGTGCCACCTTAATGGATGGGCCGCTCCTGACCAGGAGTATAGTGGAAGCTTTACTTCCCAGCAAGAATGAAAGTACAAACGGTAAAGAAAGGGTGGAGATCTTGAAAGTGGCATATACAGCATGAGTTAACTATACCCATAGTTTGGGCTTCAAATGGGAGTAATGGTAAAGCCAGTATTTAGAGTTGTGTTTAGGGGACAAAGGGGCAACCAATCACAATAGGACCAAGCACTCTATGCCTGTATACACCCATGTGTATGTGTTCTGCATATGCTAGCAAGTGATCAGATGACCAAGACTATTTGCAAATACAGTAGTACCTTGGATTACGAGCATAATTCATTCCAGAAGCATCCTTGTAATCCAAAGCACTCGTATATCAAAGCGCGTTTCCCCACAGGAATCAATGGAAACTCCAATAATTTGTTCTAGTGTATGCAGTACAGCATGTGGCCAGAGGTGGTGGGGTGTCAGACACTCAGGAAAGGAGTGTTCTGAGTGTCATCAGTGCCCCCGCACCTCTGGCCACATGCGGTACTACACACCCCAGAGGCTTGATTCCTACTCGTCTTGCGAGACGACGCTTGCAAATAGTCAGGATTTTCCCATTTACGTCTTTCAGGACAGCACCATAGAGAGACCTTGACTCCTCCCCTTCTGAGGAAACACCGCCTTCAAATTTTAGATTTAAACCTCACCGCTTCCCCCCGGCCCCTCAGTTCTGGTGTTTCCTCCGGTGGGGAGACATCGCAAGGAACCAGGGCTAAACAGCCAGGGAGGCTGAGGCTAATTGCAGGCTGAGCAGAGGGGGGTGGATCGGGCGCTCTCTCTCTCTGTCTCTCTCCTGCTCATTTTCCAAAAAAGACTGCAGTCTAAGGGGCTAGTGTGGCTGGGTACCTTTTTAAGACTGCACATCACGCTCCTCCAGCTTCTCTTAGTGAAGCTGTAAGCTGGAGGGGTCCGTTTTCGTTTTGCCTAGCAGTGGCATAGGCGGAGGCACAGGAGACCGCCCTGCACTAGCAGCCAGCGTGGGAGCTCTGAGCGCTGGGTCGGAGGGCGGGTGACGCCATTTCCGGCGGAGGTCAGTGCTTCCGTCTGACCCGTGACTTCCGGTTCCGGTCGCGGTGATGAAAACGGACCGCGCGTTCGGCTGGTGCTGCCTCTGACCTGCTGTGGGGACAGCATACAGAAGCTTGGAACACCACTGTGCTCTAAAGGAGATGTCGGAAGCAGAGGCTTCAAGAACCGCTCCAGGAGAATCCTGCACCAGCCACTCCAAGGTAAGAGGAACCCTGGGGTGGTGGTCCCTTACCGCTTCCTGTAAGCTCCACAGGTGTAGAACTCCCCTTGGTGGTGAGGGGGGGGGGGGTGTGACTGGGTCCCTGGTGGTGGTCGGTCCTGGGAAGTGCACCCCTGGTGGCCCTCTGTGTTAGTGCTGGTGGTTAGGTTTGCTGATTGCTCCCTCTTTTTTAACTTATTTTACAGGGCAAAGCTACAGAGAAAAGCAAGTCGCCCCACAGTACCAAGAAAAAATGCCCCTCATGCAGAATCACAATGGGGGAATCTTGGTCTAAGCCCCTCTGCAGGGAATGTATAGATGGGTTAGTGAGGGAGCAGTCTGAAGAACAGTCTTCAGATTTAGCAGCATCCGTTAAGGAGCTTTCTAATACGGTGCAGACCTTTTAAGGCACTATTTTCCAATCTTCAGTTGCCACAGCCGCAGGTTATTCCTCCACCAACACAGCTGAGTGTCCCTCAGTCCTTAATGGATGCTCCCTCGGGAAGTGGAGAGAATCCAGGAGGTGCCAGACTCGAGGTTGAGGAAGAGCCTGATAGCGAGTCTTCAGATCCCCAGGGGGAATCAGAGGGAGAGGAGGTGGAAGGGGAATCCACAAGATCCGCTCGATACAAGCTTTCCCTAGAAGAGGTGGAGGAGCTCCTAGGAGCCATTCATACCACCCTAGGAATCCAGGAGGAAAGAAAAAAGCTTTCACTCCATGACCAGATGTATAAGGGACTAGGGGAACATAAAAGGAAGGTGTTCCCGGTCCATGAGGTCTTGGTCGACGCCATCAAAGAAGAATGGCAGGACCCCGAAAGGAAACCTTTCCTTTCAAGAGCACTTAAACGTAGGTTCCCCTTTGCAGAAGAGGAGGCGCTGGTATGGAACAAATCTCCTAAGCTAGACGCAGCCTTTTCGCAGGTCTCTAGGCACACTGACTTGGCCTTTGAGGACATGGGGGCACTCCCAGATCCCATGGATAAGAGGATAGATTCCCTTCTGAAAAAATCCTGGGACTCTTCCCTAGGGAACCTCAAACCCGCCATGGCGTCCACAGTCGTGGCACGAAACATGGAATACTGGCTGACGCAAATTAAAGCGCACATAGAGGCAGGAACACCTAAGGAAACAATCCTGTCGTCTTTCCCCATGCTCCTGAAGGGAGTAGCTAAGGGCGTGGGGGGGCTATTTTTCGCCCTCCTGAACAGCCCAAAAAGACAAAGTGACAGAATAACGGTGGGAGGAAGATTGGGGGCCTTCCTTCCACAGTGGGAGATGATCACCTCCAACCATTTTATTTTGGAAGTCATAAGAAGAGGGTACAGGTTAGAGTTTGCAGAACCTCCACCATGCAGACTCCTGGTAACCACGCTACCGAAATGTGCAGAGAGGTCAGCGGCTCTCCTTTCCTCCCTCCAGGAGTTGGAGGAACAGGAGGTGGTAGTTCGAGTTCCAGAAGGAGAGACGGGCAGAGGCTTTTACTCCCACATTTTTGTGGTGCGCAAACCCTCGGGGAAGTTCAGGCTCATCCTGAACCTGAAGCCTCTGAACGTCTCGCTCGCCTACAGGAGGTTCCGAATGGACTCGATCTATTCAGTAAAAACGCTCCTTCCTCCGAACTGCTTCATGGCATCGGTAGACTTGAAGGATGCCTACCTGCACATTCCCATTGCAGATCAGTGTCAGAAGTTCCTCAGGCTGGCGGTGAATACCAGAGAAGGGACGTTTCATTGGCAATTCAGGGCCCTTCCCTTCGGGCTATCCTCGTCCCCCCGCATCTTCACCAAAGTCATGGTAGAAGTCTTGGCTTTCCTACGGATCAAGGGCATCTCAGTGATCGCATATTTAGACGATCTACTACTTTTTGCCTCTTCCCCGGAACAACTGTCGCAGGACCTACAGTTCACAAGGAACATTCTAGAGGGTCTAGGTTGGCTCTTAAATCTGGAAAAGTCCAATTTGACTCCATCGCAAAAGGTAGTCTTTTTAGGTTACCTGTTGGATTCAACAAAACAGAAGGTCTTCCTGCAAATGGAGAAGATCCAGAAGGTAGACAAGGCAATGTTGTTACTCCAGGGCAGCCAACAAATATCAGTAAGAAAGGCTATGTCAGCCTTAGGGTTACTGACGACAGCACTTCCAGCAGTTCAATGGGCAGGGTTACACTTTCGCCCTTTACAGCTCTTCATCCTGAGTACTTGGGACCACAGTCAGGGGTCTTTGGACTCCCTGATAACCATACCAGACCAGGTCAAGAGATCCCTATGGTGGTGGCGAAGAGAGGCCAATCTCTCACAGGGTCTGGAGTGGGTGCTGCCGGTGTCCAGATGCGTCACGACCGATGCGAGTGGCAGAGGTTGGGGGGCGCATGTGGAGGACCGGGTGGCTCAGGGCGTCTGGCGGAGGGAGGACGCAAGAAGATCCTCCAACTGGAAAGAGCTGAGAGCAGTAGCCTTGGCACTCGGAGCCTTTCAAAAGGAACTTCAGGGACAGCATGTGAGAGTCCGGTCGGACAACTCCTCAGCTGTAGCCTACATAAACAGGCAGGGGGGTACAAAAAAGCAGGCCCTTGTGGACCCTGGTAGAAAGCATTCTCAAATGGGCCGAAATAAATGTCCTATCCCTCTCGGCAGTGCATCTGAAGGGGGAACAAAATCTGGTGGCAGATTTCCTCAGCAGGAAGCGGCTAAGAGAAGGCGACTGGGTTCTGAACCAGGGGGTTTTCGAGGCAATATCCCAGAAATGGGGAAGGCCATGCATAGACCTCTTTGCCTCGAGAGAGAACAGGAAGGTGCATCTCTTCTTCTCCCTAAACAGGTGGGATGGAGCTCTAGGGGTAGACGCACTGGCTCAGAGTTGGACTTTCGACAGGTGTTATGCCTTCCCCCCACCTGTACTGATCCCAGCCGTGCTAAGAAAGTTCCAGCTGGAAAACACAACCCTCATTCTTATTGCGCCACATTGGCCCAGGAGGCTTTGGTTCTCCATCCTGAGAAGTCTGGCAGCGGAACCCCGCTGGCTTTTGCCAGTTCAGGAGAATCTCCTTTCCCAGGGGCCAATCTGTTGTCCCCAGGTAGGGAGATGGAACCTCGTGGCTTGGCTACTGAGGAGGGATTGTTGAAGAGCAGGGGTTTCTCAGATAACTTAGTGAAGACCCTCCTAAATTGCAGGAAAAAAGAGACCCAGGCTATCTACCAAAAAACGTGGAAGCGTTTTAATAGCTGGTGCACAGAGACTTCCTTTGATGTTCACAGCTCTATAGTGGTCTTAGAGTTCCTGCAAGCAGGGGCGGACAAGGGTTTAGCCCTTGGCACCCTGAAAGGACAGGTTTCCGCTTTAAGTGTGTTTCTGGAGAAACAACTGGCCTCCGATCCTTGGGTCGTTAGATTTTTTAAAGCATTGCGTAGGCAGAGACCTTTGAGGGTCTCCCCTTCCCAATGTGGGATCTTTCTTTGGTCTTACAAGCGCTTACAGGGGAACCTTTTGAGCCATTGGAGACGTGTACGCTAAAATGGATTAGCCTCAAAACGGTGTTTTTGGTGGCAATCACTACGGCAAGAAGGGTGAGTGAACTCGAGGCCCTCTCCATTAGGGCTCCCTTTTTTCAGATATTCCCGGACCGGGTAATTTTTAAAACCGATCCGGCCTTCTTGCCAAAGGTGGCCTCGGTTTTCCATAGAGGCCAGGAAATTGTTTTGCCCACCTTTTGTCTGAATCCTGTGAGGGAACAGGAACATAGGTTTCATAAACTAGATGTAAGAAGGTGTGTCCTGCAGTACTTGGAGGATACAAAACCATTTAGAAAATCTGATTCCTTTTTTGTGTTATTTTCAGGAACCAAGAAGGGAGACAGAGCCTCTAGGCGCACCATAGCTAGGTGGTTAAGGTTAGCCATCAGCCAGGCCTATATAATTAGCGGGTTGGAAGCCCCCAAAGGTATCAGGGCACACTCCACTAGGGCAGTGGCGACCTCTCAGGCCGAGTGGGCTGGTGCGTCTCCGGAGCAGATCTGTAGAGCGGCAACGTGGTCCAGATTCGACACGTTCGTGAAACACTACAGATTGGACCTTCTGTCAGCAAAAGACCAGGCTTTTGGGCGTAAGGTTCTGCAGGCAGTAGTCCCACCCTAAGGTAAGGTGCTCGCTCATCCTCTCTATGGTGCTGTCCTGAAAGACGTAAATGGGAAAATCGGAGTTACTTACCGGTAACGTCCTTTTCCAGGAGTCTTTCAGGACAGCACAGTTACCCACCCTACTTTAGGGACATTCGTGAAGAATTCATCGCAGAAGAACGTCAGGTAAGATCAGAATTATTATGACGTGTTCTTGTGTCTCCCCAGCTAACCGGAGGTCCTCTTGAAGAACTGAGGGGCCGGGGGGGAAGCGGTGAGGTTTAAATCTAAAATTTGAAGGCGGTGTTTCCTCAGAAGGGGAGGAGTCAAGGTCTCTCTATGGTGCTGTCCTGAAAGACTCCTGGAAAAGGACGTTACCGATAAGTAACTCCGATTTTTTTTTAAAAACAGCTTGCATTGCGAAACGTTCGTAAACCGTGTTACTCGCAATCCAAGGTTTTACTGTAGCAGTAAAATAATGCGGCAGAAGTAGTGGGGGCAGATTCAAGTGTACCACTTGGCTAAAAGTGGTATATATGCAATACCTATGCAATATATTTTTATACCCTACTATAAAATTGTTTAGTCTTTTAACATAGAAAACATATATACACAATACTAATATATATATATGTTCCCTTTTATAATAAAAAAGTGATCAGTCCTGATGTGGATATTTGCTGGGCAAAGTTATGTTCTGCATTGTTGAAGGTTCAGTTACTTCTTTTGCAGGAAGTTCAAGAACAGTTAATTCACATAAGAAAACTGGTGTCAACTTGTCGCTTTGCAGATGGGTAAGGTTAATAATTTGAGATATTGTACAATATTAACACCCTATACTGATACTGATGGCACTATCAATCTTTATTTAGTAAGGCAGTGCAAGGTAGATTAAATTCAAACAATATGGAATAATTTATAGCAACTAAACCAATGGTTCTCAACTCCTGTCCTCAGGACCCATTAACAGGCCAGTTTTACCTTGGGGAGATGCAGACTAGAATACTGCAATCAATAAGCAGCAAATGATATCACCTGTGATGTATTAGTTGGTGGGTCCCATGGACAGGAGTTGAGAACCACTGAACTAAACTTTAGTTGTCACCAAGTAAGGAAGAAGGATGTCCTAAATCTTTTCTATTGCCGTGTTTTGTTTTGTTTTTCCCCCTTTTCTTCTGTGTTTTACTGTATTTTTATGTGTTCAGTGTAACTACAGATCCATTAGCAACCCATGGTGGTCAGTGTAACTGTCATTCCTTAATGTATTTAGTGAAGACTAACGCTAATTCTTAAAAATGTTTCCTTCCCCCTCCTACCTGGCTAGCCATTTATTTTCCAGTTTTGACACAATAGGAATTAGGGATGAGCCGAACACTGTTAGTCTATGGGACACGAACATGAAAAAAGTGCTAATTTTAAAGGCTTCTATGCAAGTTATTGCCATAAAAAGTGTTTGGGGACCTGGGCCTTGCCCCAGGGGACATGTATCCATGCAAAAAAAAAGTTTTAAAAGCGGCAGTTTTTTCAGGAACAGTGATTTTATTAATGCTGAGAATGAAACCATAAAAATGAAATCTTCCTTTTTAATATCGTGTCTGGGGGGTGTCCTTAGTATGCCTGTAAAAGTAGTGCATCTTTACCGTGTTTAACAATACCACACATTGCGTTTTTAAAGGAAAAAATGTCATTTAAAACTACTCGCGACTGTAATGTATTGTCGGGTCCTGGCAATATAGATCAAATTCATTACAAAAAACACCCCCCCTTTCCAGTCCATTACCAGGCCCTTTGGGTCTGGTATGGATATTAAGGGGAACCCCAAGTCAAAATTAAAAAGGTGTAGGGATCCCCCCTAAAATCCATACCAGACCCTTATCTGAGCACGCAACCTGGCAGGCCACAGGAAAAGGGGGGGGGTCGAGTTCAGGAGCGCCCCTCCTGAACTGTACCTTCTGATGTCAGAGGGGGCAGGGTCACCCGTTTTACTTCACCGGGCATATAACTGCTCTCATCGGAGGCTTTAGTCAGCGGGAGCCTCCCTTGGAGGCGGAGTTTTTTTTTTCGGGGTTTTTTTTTTTCTTTCCTTGGTCTGTCAGACGCTGTGATCGAAGATGAATGGACATCGCGGGACAGTGTTTGTTTTTTTTATTTGTGTGTGTGTGTGTGTGTGTGTGTGTTTTGTTTGTTTTTTTTGTTTTTATTTTTTTGTTTTTTAGTAAAAGACTTGTCCCAAATTGTCTACTGTCATTTTTAACATGTTGACACTTTGGTGAATGGGTAGGGGGTCCCCTTGCTAAAGGAGGCTTCCAGATTCTGATAAGCCCCCTGCCTGCAGGCCCACACAACCACCGGGCAAGGGTTGTGGGGACGGGGCCCTTGTCCCCATCAACATGGGGACAAGGTGCTTTGTTGGATGATGGTCTGAATTTTGGGGGGGGCCACTACCCTTTTTTTTTTTTTATTCTATTTTTTTTATTGTGGCTCGGGGTTCCCCTTAAAATCCATACCAGACCCAAAGGGCCAGGTACTGGATGGGGGGGGGCGGGCGGAACCCATGCAGTTTTTTTTTTTTTTTTTTCATTGATTTTTATCTATATTGCCAGGATCTGACAATTCATTACAGCCGCGATCAATTTTAAATGACTTTTTTTTTTCCTTTTTAGAAATGTAATTTTGCTGTAGTATTGTTTTTAACACAGGAAAAATGGTTCACTTTATAGGCATACTATAGACACCCCCAGGCACGATATTTAAAGAAATATTTCATTTTTGTTTCACTTTAAGCATTGTTAAAATCACTGCTCCTGAAAAAAACGTCAGTTTTTTTTAAAACTTTTTTTGCATTGAAACATGCCGGGTCTCCAAACACTTTTTATGGCAATAACTTGCATATAAGCCTTTAAAGAGAGCACTTTTTGGTTTTTCATGTTAGGGTCCCATAGACTTTAACGGTGATCCGCGGCATTCGAATTTGCCGCGAATGCCACATATTCGCTGAACGGTGTTCGCCCGATGTTTGAGTCAAACTTGTGTTCGACTCTAACATCGGGTTCATCCCTAATAGGAATCTATTCTGAAACCTGTTCTTACTTTTGAGTTTTTAACTTACAGTATAAATATTTTTGTTTCCGACTTTAACAATTTTTATGTTTTGCCCAGCAGAAACCTACCTGCAACAAAATGAAAGTTCAAACACATACACACTTGTTTTTCTTGTTACCCACAGCCAGTCATTGGCCACTTCCTAATAAATCCTAACTTTTTGTTTTCACATTTTATTGGCAACTTATAGCAGTACAGGGAGTCCCCTAGTTACAAACATCCGACTTACAAATGACTCCTACTTACAAACAGAGGGAGACAACAGGAAGTGAGAGGAAATCTACCCCATGGAAGGGAAATTCTCTCCTGTAAGAGCTATTATGGGGAAAAGGTACCTCCACCGATGCTTTATCACCAAGGCGTGTTTCCACAACCCAGAATTCTCAAAATCCAATTGTCATTGGGACAGAAAGTGAGGTGAAATAATCTGAACCGGGGCACAGACAGCAAAACAAATGTTACAGGGGTGTTAACCCTTCTCTATGCTATCCAAAAAGCTTAAAAATTGTTTTTTTGGCTGGAGCTACACTTAAAAAATGTACCTGTTCCGACTTACAAACAGATTCAACTTAAGAACAAACCTACAGTCCCTAACTTGTTTGTAACCCGGGGACTCCCTGTAGTTTAGTTAAGAAATGTGGATTCTTCCTTTATTCTTATGCTTCCAAAAGGTTGGTTTGCATAAAACAGTTTTTGTTGATACTTAAAGTGGTTGTAAACCCTCACATATACCCAGTGAAGTGACAGGCCTCAGGTGATGCAGAGATGAAACAAATCCTACAAAAGTTGTACCCGTTTGAGTGGCTGTAGGGGGAAGACAGCTGCAGTTAAAGTGCAGAATTTACACAGGATCTCTCGGCTCTGAAAAGCAGGGGGAGGAGAGCTCTAAGAGCTAGTTGGAGGGAAGGGACACACACCCTGCACACAGGACTTGGCTGTCAATCAACTGGAGATCCCTCCTCTGCCACCAATTTTCTCTTGGTGTTAGGAAAACTCGTCAAAAGTGACTCATGCTTATAGCACAGCAACGAGGCAGCGAACAGAAATGACACTTGGTGCTCTGGATTGAGACATGTGCACACAATAGAGGGATATTTTTGTTTATATTTTATGTGTGAGGTTTACAACTACTTTAAAGATCTTGATAGACCCTGGTTATTGAAGCTGCCTTGCTGCATGGATTGCAGTAATGTCTGGGGCAGTGTCATTGTGGCAGTCTGTACCCCAATTGCTTTTCTCCAGGGTTCTCCATGGCACACGGCTGGTTCATGAACAACTGACTATATATTCGCTCCAAGGTACATGCATGTGTTTGAAAGTTGGAACGTAAGATTCTAAGCTCCTTTTTGGGCAAAGACAGATACAAGTGGCTTGGTACTCTTGCAAATAAATATATTGACCTTTTTTAATTGTATAATTTTCCTAATGATTATTTTAAATCTTTTTTTTTTTTTTGTACCAACCAGCATTATAAAGGCTTTTGAAGAGGTGCCCTCTCATCTGACGCAAGAGCTACATCTCTACACATTAAGTGATCTCTACAACGTTAAACAGAAATCCCTTTTGCCATCACTTCAGGAACTGTTGGCCACTGCAGTGGCTCATGTGGACCAGTGTGAGGTAAAGTAGCTGTCTGTTTCACACAATATCTCTTGATTCCCTTGCTGGTATGCATAATAAATACCCAAGATGGCCATCTCCTTGGGAGTCATTCGGAGGAAGAGTGGGAGTAGTTACAGCTCTGGTTTATTCAAAACCTCATCTTGTAAACTTCATCTTACCCTGTTGAGCTCTGCAGGCCGACCACAGCCAGTCATTTGCCACTTCTTCTAATAAAGCCCAACATTTTTTCACTGGCTCTGAGAAATATGGATGGTAGTATATTTGGTATTTTCATTGTCAAATGAGAGCTCAGAGCTGCTAATGCTACAGCTTATCTTCATCATACAGTACTCGGCAAAGGCAACTTTTTTTTTTTTTTATACACTGTGTGGGTAATAGGCTTGCACTTTGTGATTGACACTGGCAAGCTTTCTCTTAGGCGGTCTAATGTGTCTTTATAAGCCTTCTGGACCTTGTAGAGTGTTTGGTGTCTAACTGGTATCTTCTTAGTGTAACCAAGCTTGAGATGTATGAAAGTTCAGCTTTAGGTCCAAAATCCCAGGCTTTTTTGGATGTGTATTGGTGGGCAGCATATCATATGCTTTTATGACAGGGCCTTATCCTGCTAAGTAAGGTTTATAATGCTTCTGCATTCTAACTTTGTCTGTCGTCTGTTTTAAACAGGACTGTGGTTTGTCAAATGAGTCACTTTCTCTGGCTGTCTAACCGATGTGTGAGATTTAAATCTGACCTTTTTTTGTTACCAACATGAATTGTATGAATTCAGGACTGATCTTACATTCAGCTTCACGGTTGCTGGATTTAAGTCCAGGCTCTGAGGGACAGGGTCATCTGATTCTATGATTTCTACAGTGTTAAGAGCTAGGAAGTCTACCTCTCGCAAGGTCTATCATGAGACATGGAAGGTCTCTGGACCACTGCTTCTGTCAGGAGGATGGTTTCCCTTTTTTTTTTTTTTTTCATCCCGGGGAAGCTCAAAAGAATGCATCGGCTTATTAGACCATCTTACAACCTTATGGTCTCAAGAATCAGGTTTCACGCTTTCCTGTCAAGATGCGCTCTACTAAATCTGTGAGCACTTGTGTTTTTTGACCTCATACAGTCTTTTTCCAGATTTACAAGGCTGCCAACTCCTCTGTTCACATGTTCGCTCGCCCAAGTTGTACCTGGATGCTTATTTTTGCAGTCCTATGACCGTTTATAAATCAGCCCCTACGTTTGGAAGTAACAGGGTTGTTTGCTGTCAAGTTTTGTCTCAATGTGCTCCCCTTGCTGAAATACTCTGAAAACTGTAAGAAAAAAAAACCTGTAGGGGAAAATGTTGGATATTATACCCTCCTTTCCTCTGACTTCCATAGAGCAGGGGATAACCTCTTCCTGCCATTGAATACTCAAGGAATAGAAAACACATCAAGTCCCACAAAAAGACACTGCAGCATGGTGCTGGGAGTACCTTCTAAGCAAGATTAAGGCTACTCTTTATTCCCTAGATCTAAATTCCAACAGAGGATGACGTGACCTTCACCAAGGGGCTTGTGGTTAGAAACCAGGGGAAAGCGACCATATTTGCATTTCCTCCCTACATGTCTTTATGTGTGTGTGTATTTTTTTTTTTTAATTTAAAAAAAAAAAAAATTAAGATTGAGTGCCGGTTCACACCAATTGCAGTCTAGTGCGTTGGTTTTTTTTTTTCCTGCATCAAAAATGCATGGACAGTAAGTTATATAGGTTCCAATAGCATGGTTCACACCAGTGTAGAAAAAAAGTAAAACCTGCTGCATTTTTTTTTTTTTTTTTTTTTTTTTGCACAGAACTGTACTGGAATGTGGCAAAACACACAGGAGCACATCTAAACACTTTAAAAACACATTACAGCAAAAAAAAAAAAAAGACTTTGGAGAAAAAGAGGGAAAGGAACACAACAAAAATTCATCCAGAATGCACCCAGACTGCGTGTATGTGGTGTGAACCGAGTGACAGTCGCCATATATAGAGTTTACCTTGTTTGCCAAATCTACTATTTTTACTGTGAAAAATAGATTGCAGGGTATACTTTCCAGAATTTAATCCTTTGGTGTCCTGTGGCACTTAGTAACCTTTTTAGTGAACTCTATTAGAGTGCTTTCCTGTCCAACAGCCCTACTGTTTACAGATGGTGTGCAAAGCTCTCTTTATTATGGCTAGTTCCTCATTTTTCACAAAATCTGTTAACATGAAGCAGTGCTTATTCTGGTTATTTTTACTGAGATCAAAATGTTACTAAACCCACAACTGTTATAACATGCTTGTTATACTCACTGTGGAACTTAAGGCGTTAATCCTCTGTATTATGTAAAAATACTCTTTGCTCCTGTATGGACAGATCCTCCCCCCTCCTGCAGGGTCTCTCTTGGCAACGCCAGATAAGACAGAGTAGTAAAGCTGCACATGCTCAGTGTGGTCTCTATTGCTGGAAAGAACATTTCCTTGTTGAGCTGAGCTTTTCATGTCACATGATATTGACATCACACATGTGGGCGTGTATACAGATCCTAAATGACAGCTCAGTCCCTCCCTCCTCCATGCCAGTAACTGAAAAAGAACACTGAGGGATTTCGCATCTTGATTCATGGATGATTTGCCTCCCATAACAGCATGAGGACGACACAGGCTGTAGTGGAAATCTCCTCCTACCTGAACACTCAGCACTCAGGCAAACCCTGCAGTTTATCACATGACCATGGTATACAGATCAGCCAAAAAGGTGTATAGTGGAAGTATTTTAGCGTAAAAAAGATTTACCAGCTTTGGGCTTTGCGGGGGTGGATGAACTATTTTCATATTACTGGGTTTAGTAACACTTTAAAACTCGGTTCACACACATGCGGCTGCTGTTTCAGTGCGGCAGTCCAGTTGCGGTTCTGTTTACCGGTTCAGGTGCAAATTTTTACCTGAAATCGCACTCTGCCTGCATCCAAAACACACTTTTTTTAAATCCACACTGCAACTGCCCTGCACATGTGTGAACCAGCTCCTTTGAAAGCCAGTCTGATTCACATGTTATGGTTAAAAACGCATCCAATTCGCACATATGCGAACCTTAGCCTTAGAGATTGCAGTGGCTTATAGCAGGAGCCCGGTGCGCCTCCATTCACCGGTTCAGGTCCGATTTCAGCCTGAATTTCGGGCTGAATTTGGACCTGAAACGGACCAAAAGAAGCACAGGACTCCTGTGCAATTCGCACTGGAGCCGCCGCGGAGATGTGAGAACCGGCTCCATAGAGAGCCAGTCACAATCTCCTGACATGTGAATTGGATGCAAGGAAACCCGCATCCAATTCGCAACACTGTGAAACCCAGCCTTATTCTCGTTTATCTGTGTGTATACAAGGAATTGCCTAATTTTCAGTTTGAGGCAGTGTAAATCCTTTTTGCATTTTTAGAAATTTTATTGCATTTGTCAGAACATTTCTGGTATGCTGATAGGGCCAAGACTACAATTTTTCTGTATGTGTAGTAATTTGTCAACAAAAAATAAGTTAGTTTTAATATTCAACCCCTAACCCTAGTCCTACTTTGGTAATCTGCAATGGGCTGATGTCTGAAATATGGAATAAAAAAACTAAGGGTATTGCCTGCAGCTTTTATTTTGTCTAACCTACAGTACAGGGGGTCCCCGGGTTACAAACAAGATAGGGACTTTAGGTTTGTTCTTAAGTTGAATCTGTAAGTCGGAACAGGTAAATTTTTTAAGTGTAGCTCCAGCCAAAAAATCTATTTAAGTTTTGTAGATAGCATAGGGAAGGGTTATCACCCCTGTAACATTTGTTTTGCTGTCTGTGCCCCTGTTCAGAAGATTTCACCTCACTTTCTGTCCCAATGACAATTGGATTTTGAAAATTTGGGGTTATTAAGCAAAAAAGGATAGGTGATAAGGCATCAGTATTAACTCTTACGGGACTGAATTTCCCTTCCTAGGGGTAGATTTCCTCTCACTTCCTGTTGTCTCCCTCTGTTTGTAAGTAGGAGTCATTTGTAAGTCGGATGTTTGTAAGTAGGGGACCCCCTGTAGTAGGAAAATGAATTGTATTAGGAAAGCAGTATTTCTTGCTTTATTTAGCTACAAAGTACTGTTGGGCTCTAACTAGCAGGAGAACCATGTAAATTTCCTCCTGTTACTGTATGTACAGTTTGTCCAAGCTGATTGCAGAGTGTTTTAGTTCTCCAGGTCCTAAGGCTTTCATTAGTACCAGCACAGACCTACTGTTTTGGCGTGTGTGGGATGGGTGCCAGCAAAAACATAATGTGTCCTTTTGTAAGTGGGAATTGCTGAGAAAAAGCACAATAACTGATTTCTAAAGAGAGGATATTACAATTTGACAGTTTTGGATCTTATTTTAGATTGAACTGGCATGGTAGATAAATGACATGTATTGTGCACTTGGCTTTTATTTTAATTTTTTTGCTAATCGACTGTAATTACTATGCCAAAGGTTGTTCATCTTGGCATTAGTCATTCCTTTATACGTTTTTAGTTGCTTTATCTTGCCCTTAGTCTGTTTTTTAACATTTAGTTGCTTTGCACTGGCCTGTTAATGTGTTGTCATTTCATTTTTGGAGATCACTTTATGTAGCATGAAGTCTTGAGAGGCAATCCTCCTCCATTTTTACCTGGACTAGTGTTTGTCAGATTATACAAATAGCACCACCTGTGGATGGATAAAGTGAACATGGTCAAGAACTTTTTCTGGGGTCTATGCCAGCAGGGTAGCATTATTATACATCATTAGAAGTGAAGTGCATAAAACCTGTATTTGGTTTACCTACCAGCTTCTATTGAACTTCATTAGGGGGATTTCTGATCAGTAGACCATGTCTGTACCCTATCTCATAAGGTCATGGCAGAGTGATCAATTTGTTTCCACTCTCAATGAAGCTGGAATTAGGAGAGTCGGCATCTAGTCTGATATATGCCAAGGTGCCACATCCATACTTAATAAAATGGAAACAAAAAAGCAAATGGGGATTTTTAAGGCACCACATAAAAACACCAATAATATTTTACTGAAATTTGGTTAAACAAAATAAGCTTTGATAAAAAAAGCCATGGATGATGGATAAATAAATCCCCAATACATCATAACCACCCAACACTATACGTGTCACAAATATTGTATTATAACAATCACATTTTGACAAATTGTTACATGTGAATCCCACAGTGTTTGGATTTCAAGTTAATCTTCAGGGGTAGCTTGGTGGTCAATCTAGAATGTGAATACAGGTACTCCTTTAACGACCAGGTGCCGTTCCAATGACCAGTTCATTAAAAGAATTGTTTGTTAAACGAGGAGTCACAAATCAATATTTTAAGCATTCTTAACTACTGTACTGTATTGTGGGGAAAAAAGGTCTAAACACAACTCCAGCTCAATAACGTAAATAAATTCTGTACTGTACAATCAAATGATGTATAGCGGGTCGTTGGGGTGGGGAAAGCTGTTCGTAAGTCAGAGGAGTCGTTAAACAGGCAAGTTATTAAATGAGTATCTGTACATGTATAAAAGGATATTCTCATGTATAGTGTACACTATGGATAGCTTATAGTGGTAATCAAAGAACCAACTTGCATGAGAAACTACCAAACTAGGAAAATTATCAGCCCATATCCTGTAGTAAGCCAACAGGTTATTGGTGACCCCCATAGTGTAGGCAAAGAGGAAGCGGAATGAGCGCCAGGAATTCCTCAATAGGCTGTACAGTAAAATGAATATAATTACAAAATGAGTATATAATGTGTGTCTAAATCTGTGTGTGTGTGTGTAGATATATCTATATATCTATCTCAATCAAGAGTTTACCCACTTGTGGAAGAGAGGCAGGAAACCAGGGGAACTACCCACAAAGACTCATAAAGATGCCCACCGTATACACTATTATTTTCAACCCAATAAATGTGAATTGTATATGCAAGGTGGTCAATGACATCTGAAGAGACACAGGGAACGCCAAAGATTCCTCAATGGAGTAGGCAATAGAAAGTATGTTAGTTATAACGCTATATACCAAATATATAGTGAACAAATGCCAAAAAATATATATAAATCGACTTTGGGTCTTAGCCAGTCAGGAAATACAAAGCAGAAACTACTCAAAAGGACTTGTGAGAATTCCCATAATCCACAAAGAGGAGGTTTTCAATCCAAAAATTTAAACCTAAAATACAAATCCCCAGCAAGAACACTGGAACAGAAAATACATACAAAAGGTAAACATTTTATAAAATACGGATCAATTAAAAATAAGGTGCTAGAAAAAATAAAGTGCAATCCAACTAAATTTTGCTAAAAAGATCACCCACCCATCATCCAATGTGATTATCTCCATCTCTATGGGCATAGTAACTGCAGCAGCAATTCTGACTTCCTAAGAACGGACTATAGATGTACCAAAAAATGGGCAGAGGAAAGACCATGTGACCATCAGCACCAATCGTAAACCTTTCCTAATGCACCAATCCATTGGAAAGCACGGCAAAACACTATAAAGGAGAAAAAGGAAGCAACAAGCCAATATGCGAGAGAGGGACGCTGATGCCCACATGTTCCTGCCCAGTGCGGTGGCTACCTCTGGGAAGGTGGGAGAGGAGAAGCAGGGAACAACTCCACCTCTATAGAACTCACCAGCAGTTCCCATCTCCATCTGATGGACAAACCCACCAGAATGGGACGAAAGTCACTGTCCACACCACAGCAAAAAAATAGGGGAATAGAACAGGGGCTTCATGTGCCGGGTGCCAACCTCAATGCCGCCACCTAGGGCACAACTGATTACTGCAGGGCAAAAATACAAAAATAAACTAATTTACAGTAATGCGTATAAAAGGGATATACATAAAAAATCAAATAATACAAAGAAACAGTTGAACAAGAACAATCACACTACAGAATCACAAAATATCATCCAGTGGATAATCCGAAGAACTGCTCTGACCACCAGAAACAAACCTATAAAGAAGGGTCTATAACTGACCATTTCATTTAATCCTGGGGGGCATGATGCTCAGAAGTTGTTGTAGATTCCATATTGTCTTTTGGAGCTAGGTTTTAGTCCAGCCCCCCCTTGGCTCAGGGTGAACTCACTCCAAAACAAAGAATTTTAACTTGGACATAATGTAATTGTGGTCTCATTAGGAGAGGGACACCAACATTGGGCTTTGTAACCCCCACCGCTGTTGAGCAGGACTAAAATCTGGTGAATAGATCTTTCCCTTCAAAATTCCTTAAATATCTTATCAGCCAGGATGACATTCAACTTGCATTGACAACTGTTCAAAATCAAAATATCACTTTTGCTTAGAGTTGAGCTTTAAGAGGTTTTCATTGTTTAAAGTAAAACTAGGACTCTATGTACAGTATTAACTGCCTGTTTCCTTTACCCTGTTTTTAAAGTCTGTAACTTGTACTGATTTTGTTTTTCCAGTTGTGCCAAGCCAAGGGGTTTATTTGTGAACTATGCCAAGAAGCTGAGGTGATCTTTCCATTCCAGACACAAACCTGTAGAAGATGTGAAGGTGTGTATTGTACATGTAATCAGTCTCCTCCTTCATCCTTGTGTAGTGGTTTGCTGCATTGATGTGTGTTTTTTTTTTCTTATGTATAGGCAGTTTCAGAGCCTTAAAGCGGTACTAAACCCAAAAGCAAACCTTTATTATATTGCCGCTTACCAATTCTTAGGTGTGATGGCTGCATTAGTTTGCTTTTTTTAGGCTTGCTTTCCTTTTTCTACTGGTGATCCTGCCAGTAAGTCTGTATTTTTATTTTTTCACAGAACAAGCTGTCCTGCAGCTGTAGCAGTTAGAGGGCTGAGAGAAACAATTTACCACAGATGAGGGGGGGTTACATGGATCAACTAACTTTTTTTATTCATGTAAAATCTTTATCCCAAAAGGGGGAAAAAGCAGTTACTGTAACTGCAGTGTGAGCTGAAGTTTGGCTTCAGTTAGTGTATCTATCTAAATCTGCTAGTACATTTAACACTCCCCTGTCCACCCAGACTGAAAATGTTGCTGTCCAAAGGTGCCACTGTGCCCCTTCATCCAGAGTGGAGGCATTCTATAATACAGGTGTGTTACTGGCCAGATCACAAGGTGAAAACAGAGGAGAAAAGGCTAAATAAAAAACAAACTAATGTAGCCACAACATCCAATGCTAAGCTGGAATATATTTTTGGTTTTGGGGTTAATACTTAACCACTTAAGCCCTGGACCATTTGGCTGGCAAAAGACCAGAGCACTTTTTGCGATTTGGCACTGCGTCGCTTTGACAATTGCGCGGTCGTGCTCCCAAACAAAATTGACGTGTTTTTTTTCCCCACAAATAGAGCTTTCTTTTGGTGGTATTTGATCACTTCTGCGTTTTTATTTTTTGCGCTATAAATCAAAGAATAGCGACCATTTTGAAAAAACGCATTTTTTACTTTTTTGCTATAATATCCCCAAAAAATATATTAAAAAAAAACATTTTTTCCTCAGTTTAGGCCGATACGTATTCTTCTACATATTTTTGGTAAAAAAAAAATCGCAATAAGCGTTTGGTTTGTGCAAAAGTTATAGCGTCTACAAAATAGGGGATAGTTTTATGGCATTTTTATTAAATTTTTTTTTTTACTAGTAATGGCGGCGATCAGAGATTTTTATTGTGACTGTGACATTCTGGCGGACACATCAGACAATTTTGACACACTTTTGGGACCATTGGCATTAATACAGCGACCAATGCTAAATTGCATTGATTACTGTAAAAATGTGACGGGCAGTGAAGGGGTTAACCACTAGGTGGCGCTGTAGGGGTTAAGTGTGTCCTAGGGAGTGATTCTAACTGTGGGGGGGCGCTGTGTGTGACACTACACTGATCACGATCCCGATCACAGGGAGCTGTGATCAGTGTCATTAGGCAGAATGGGGAGATGCTTGTTTACATTAGCATCTCCCCATTCTTCCTCACCGTGAGACGATCGTGGGTATCGAGTCCACAGGACCCGCGATCACGGTCATGGAGCTCCCCGGCGGCACGCTCCTGGCACAAGCCGCCTCTTAAAGGGCAACGTACAGGTACGTGGTTCTGCCTGTACGTGCCCTTCTGCCTCAGTATATCTGCGTGAGGCGGTTGGAAAGTGGTTAAAATAGAAGTAAAGCCCAAATGGGTTTTTTTTTTTGTTTTGGACAGTGTGATAAAGATCATAACCTCTGTCAGAGTCAGAGAAGGGTCATTACTTCTGTCGTGTTTTTATCGCTGTCTGTTCGCCTGGGAAGAGTACCCTTTTCTTTATCATTGACATTGAGAGGAAACACACAGAAGGGATAAATATCATCACAGGAACAGGACTGGTGTGGTTTGTTTGACCGGTCAATCCAGCATTTGATTAGTGCATGCAGCCAGTGGCTGATCAGTGTATTCTGGGCTGAACGAGCCCCAACTGTCCGAATACAATAGCGCAGCAGGGGAGATCCATGCATCCACATCACTTGAGTGGATGCTGGGTTCTGTCAGTTTTTATTTACTTTTTTTTTTGTTCAACCCGCTAGGTTAAACTTAAAAAAAACAAAAAAAAAACAAACTATACTTGGAGTCAGTATAGCTGTCTGCCTGTTCCTCCCACCTGGGCAGATTGTTACTGGAGAGAGCTCATTGAGAACTGCAAGCCATCTGCAGCAATGGCAGACAGTACTTGTAGGTCAAACATTCACAGAACTGTGTGAGCAGAGGCCTGTATGCCCACTCTGTTTTCAAATTGAGGGTGTGGGAGAGGATGTGTGGTGGTGTTGGGGGAGGTTGCTGAACATGTTGCACCCTAAATATGGGTGTAATATGTTCAGAAAGGTAAACCTATCCTTTACCCTAGCAGTCACTGCCGGTCTTTATAGGCTACACTAAAATCCTGGCTCTCCTGGTGTAACAGAGCTGTTGCTGCCAACCGTTTCCCATTGATTGTACTATGAGCAATTAGATGGCTATTAGAAGCCTCTTTCCAGAAGTACTTGTCCACAAAATATTTAGAATGTACTAATAATCGTCACTTTTTTTTTCTTAAACATTTGCGCATTTTATACATTTCATTATATCTACTTATGCTTACAGCCAGGCAAAAATTGAATAGCTTTTTTTTTTAAATACAATTTTTTATTTCTGACCAGTTCATACACCATATTTGTAGGCAATCCAAACCAGGGCTAAACCTGAGTGCTGGATTTGAGAGCTGCATTTAAATGAAGTTAAACCATTATACAAAAAGGAAGGCAACTGTGTGTCAGAGGATCCTCCTAGGATAATTTGACTATGCCGTACAACTTAAACTTAGAGGAAGTAAACCCCTGGTTTTTACTTCCTCTTTATTCCCCTGCAAAGCATAATAGGCTGTACAGTGACGGCACGGACCCTATGGAAACGGCACGATCTTGCCCTTTTTAAAGTGCGCATGCGCCGATGACGTCGGCGCCAGTGTATATGTTCAATATCTCGCTAGTTTTGGAGATATTTCCAGTAACTACAGGTAAGCCTTATTATAGTCTACCCTGTCCCTCTGGAAGGTGTAAAAAAAACCTGGCAGATCCTGGTTTCTGCCCTCCCCTCTGTAAACTGACCACGGTTTATCATGGCTGCTCCTCTCTGCTATTCCCTGTCCTCTCCCCCTTCCCTCCTTGCCTGTCAGCTCAGGAGTCTGTGAGAGCTGCCTTCGTCCCCTCCTTCTGCTTCTAAAAAATGTCACTGCCAGTCCCTCTTAAGCTGCCATAATGCACTATGGAATTGTTAGAAACAAAGCCTCTAAATACCTTTTTTGTCATGTAACTTCAGACCGGTCACATGACTACTGGCTGCTCTAATAATCCCTTTCAGGGCTACAGTGGGAGGGGCCGAGCGGCCACGTGAGCTCCAGG